>VWZX01001929.1:425634-649655 GCA_013399015.1 Galbula dea | reverse complement strand
TTTTTTTTTTCTTTTTTGTTTTTTTTTTTTTCAGTAATGACATAAAGAAAGTGGAACCATTTGAATGCATTTGATTNTTTTTTTTTTTTTTTTTTTTTTTAAATAGTAACAGTTTAGTATTGCAAGATTGTCAGCAACATTTAGCCATATCTATACAATGTGCATATACCTACATACATTGAGCTTTGGTCCAGCATTGAGAAGACGAGCAAAGGCATTTTACATATTTCTTTTTGGTTATAGCTTGAGTTCTTTGATACGCCTCTACTTGTTCCTTCCTAGCTCCTTTTTGCTTTCTTGTTCTCTTTTCTGTTATTTTCCTTCCTTTTTTTTTTCCTTTTTTTTTTCTTTTTTGTTTTTTTTTTTTTCAGTAATGACATAAAGAAAGTGGAACCATTTGAATGCATTTGATTTCTTCAACTGTCCAAAATAGCTTTGTAGTGAAAAACATAAAAGACAAAATCAGAACAGTAAGTGAACCCTTGGTTCATTATTCAAATAATAATTTTATATATAGATATACATTTAAAAAAATTCAATGAGCAGTAAATTGGAAAACCATTAAACCTTCACATATGACTGAAGAAACTTTAGTTTCATTTGCTGGTAGCAAGCTATCTTTTAGTCACATGCAAAATTAAAAGGTATTAAAATGTAATCAATACATGAAAATTGTTTACAAATGGAAACCAGAAATGTTGCCAGTAACAAAAATAAACCAAAATATTTATGGGCCCCCCCCCCCCCCAAGATGTATGACTTACACGTAATTTATCTTCCTAAGAATCTGTTCAGGCACCATTTATGCCTCATAGCAAAAATTTGTTTATAAAAAAATTAATATAAGAAGCATTACAACACTTTATAAATAATTTACAAAACATAATACAAAATTAGAAAACTGTAAAAAAAATCACTGCACATGAATGGTTTTAAGACTATGGGATGAGTACCATTTTTTCTTCCAAGCTGGCAATTTATATTTATTTTATATTTTCACTGTCCTAGTTCTATCCCTCCCATATGTTCTTTGGAACAGAAAATAGCTTATGTAACTGCTGCCAGCATACTTTTAAACATTTAGCATCTTTCATACACTGTTTAGTTAACTTTTTCTTGGGGGATTTTTCTTCACAAAATTAGAACAGTTCCTGGGAGAATTGGAAATCTAGTTTTCAGGCAAAGAATGGTTGATAGTTTTGTTCCCAGGCTGTTGATGATGGGCTTGGGGAGGTGAGGTGTACAGTCTCGGGGTGGCTGAACAGGTGAATGTGTATGTGGCAGTAATGACTGGAAAATTAGCAGCATACTGGAGACACGGGTAGGACTTCAGCAGTGTCCGCTTCTGAACATGATCTGTTCTTCCCTGCTTGCCTGTTGGCTTCTGGGTGCTCTCCTGATTGTTATATCAGTTGAATTGTGGCCACAAGTTGGGGGCTGTTTGGTATAGATAACATATATATGTGGATATAAGTATCTATGCATAGAGAGGGAAAAAGAAAACCAGGGGGCAGATCTTGTGAGACTATTTCATGTGCTTGGTTTGGGTAAAGCATCTTTTTCATCCCTCACCATTTGCCTGTAGTTATTGAGGTGCTTTTTCCCCCAGTAGGTATTTATATATCAACAGTCAGAAAAGAGTCAATAACAATTCTCACTCTCTTCCTCATAAAAGCAATACTGAAAATATCCTTAAACATACCTTGCTGAAGCTTAAAGCCTGAAATGCATTTGCTGGATGCGAGCCCAGCCCAAACTACTGGATCCTCAGTGCTCTCCAACCCTGACCTTTGAGAGTGCTCATATTTAGAGACAGTTTCTGGCACAGATGATGGTCTCTGAAGCCTTAAAACTCCACCAACCATGCAGCAAATACCCCATTCTACAAGGTAAATCCCATTAATAAAATAGTGAGGGACAGATTCAAAGCCTACTGAAATCAATGGAAGTCCCTTTCTTTCACTAAGTTTTGGATATTGCTTTGAGTTCTTGAAAACTCGGCAAGAGAGGTGTTATTTGAAGATTCCAGGTCATCTGAACCTCCTTCCATGTCCAAGGTAGACCACTAAAAATCCAGTTTATACCAGCAGGAGTTCTACCAGCAGAACTTTACCACCTCTACAGTGAGCTGAGCCAAATCCCCAGTGTTATCTTTTGAAAAGTCCTGATCAAGATGCAGCTCCTACCCTAATACTGGGTTGAACTCCAAAGGCTACGGCAGAACTCAGCAGAAGATGAAAATCACAGGTGACCTTCACCCCATCAAGAGAACCTGCAACACCTTTGTTTCCCTCTGAGCTTTGGTTTACTCTAGGTCCAATGACCACAGTATTTTAGACAGTGCTTGTCCAAACACAAAGGAAGCCACAGAGATACTTTCTCTTTCAAGGAAAATTAATTCACTTGAAACATACTGCAGGTGACCCACCTTACTCTCCCCTAAGGATATTCAGTGGGTTTCCCTATGTCCTGATTCCTTAGTCTAGCCAGCGGTCACAGCAAACACCTGCAGAAACACATCCTCTTGCTGAAGAGGTCATCAGTATTGGGATGACATAAAAAAAGAGACAGATGGAACAAAACACTACCACTGACACAGTCCAGAGTGATGTAACGATCAAAACAACCTTATCACGTTTTGGCCTGTCTGTTTTCATCAGAATCTCAAGAAATTTCTTTGGCTAGAAGACTGGAGAGAAATTGTTTCAAACAGAACCATAATATAGATGTAGTACTGAACCAAGTGTGCAGTTTGCATTTACACTACAAAATGTGTTTTGGTAACCTTTCCAAGTTCATGGCCAAAGGACAGAAAAATCCCAAGCTACACAGTTGACAGTAAGCATGGGCTGACAGTTCTTCAGACATAATCCTAATCCTTCTTTGTCCTCTATTGCATTTCAACATATCAATATAAAAGTGTTCAGATTTGAATTTTCTTTTTAAAAATCTTCCAACAGCACTGGGTTATGTGGGTTTGGGGAAGGAGTGGAGAATGAGCTGGAAGGGAGGAGGCAGCAAAAAGAATCAGAAGAAAAAAGAAAAGAAAAAAAAAAAGAAATGCAAACCAAGACATACACCCTTAGAAGAGAAAGACCCTGCAAATCACAATAAAAATAAACTATTTTTGGCACCCAAATGCTTGGAGATTGCAAAACTGTTGACTAAAAGAAAAGCAGGTGACCACTATGGGATGGCTTTAACACCTGTTAGAACACCCCTGCAGGGGGTGCGATCGAGGATGAGCGAAACTAATCCTGTTGTTTTCCTCTTTGCAAAATACAAATGTAAAAATTCATAACATAATTTTACACTCATAAAAGAGTAGACTAACAATCTAGTTTGCAATGCCATGTTTCTGACTTTGGTTAATAGTTTTAGTAGTGAATCAGCACTTGATACCTGAAAGGCTACAATCACTCCTCCAGGTGGCAGGCTTGTATTCGTTTTTAAACAGATAAAAGTTTTTTTTTTTTCTTTTTTTTTTCTTTGTTTCGTTTTTCCTTAAAATGTGTTCACATTTTCATAATATACAGAAAAAAAGTAAGCAGTTATTTGGTTTACTTTAAGTCCATTTAAAAAAAAACTGGCTTTTTCTTTTTTTTTTTTTGGGGGGGGGGAACTAATTCTACAACACACACACGAAGTGTTGTGTATCTTTTTTGTTTTGCTTTTTAAATAGGAAAACCCACGGACATTTATAAACTGTTCTGTCCTTCTTGTAGTTTTCTCAGTCTTGTACTTACAAGGGTGATGAACAGGTATTTTCACAGAGTTCAAATGGTTACATTTCTGTTGGTGCAGGGTTTGTTTTTGTTTTCTGTGTGGCTTTGTTTTGTTTTGTTTTTAGGAGTTTTCTTCCAGAGAGTCTGTTAAAGGCTCCATAGGAACTGCCGTCGCAGGCTCGTGTTGTTTCAAACGTTTAATTGTGTTCTTCAGTGCTTGCCTCTTATTGCAGAACCAAACTCTAACTACTTCCCGGTCATAGTTCAGTTTCTCTGCAATCTCTGTCATTTCTTGCCCAGAGGGGTGCGTGTTCTTCTCAAAGTGGGCATTCAAGATTTCAAGGGCTTGTGGCGTGAATGAGGTACGCCTCTTGCGCTTTTTGGATGGTTCGCTTCCGATAAACTCAGTAAGGTTCTGCATACCTGCTCGATGGCGGGCCTCAGCCTCAGCCATCCACCGCTCAAGCACCGGCTTTATCTTCTGGGCACTTTTAGGGGTGATGTCCAGCTTTTCAAACCTGGCAGGATACAAAAGGCCAGGGTTCAGTTTGGCTGTCAGACTGCTAGCTATAGTGTTCTCTTGGGCTTCCTGTGGTAGGAAAAAGTGGCTTCTCAGGATGGTGTGTCTGAGGGAAAATTGAGAAAGAAGAGTCTTACACTGATGCTCTGCCAGGGTGGGACTTCCTGCCTGCCTGCCTAATTGACTGGCAGAGGTAATTTACAATGGATTACGAAAACTATCAGATAGGTATATCTATAAATATATATATAGCGCTAGATAGTTAAGCTAACACAAAACGAGCACTACAACAAAATTCTAAGTACACTGAATAAAACAGGTTACGAGTCACATTTTTGTTTTTCTGAAGATCTTCAAAACCTAAGTCTAAATACAGGAAATGACATCAACGGTGATTTCTCTGTATCATCTCCTCTTTGGGATTTAATCCTTTTGTTTCCACTCCCACTTCACATTGTCCAAAGACCACAGCTTTAATAAGACAAACCAATGGCATTTACTAGCCTCTGAATATCAGGTTTCCTTTCCTTTCATTTTTCAGCAATTTTCACTGTTTGCAAGTTAAAGCTATATCCCTTTTCTGTGTCGGAAAAAGATTCCCATAGCTACAGTGGTGTTCAGCTGAAACAGCTGGACACTTTGCAATTATCTTGACTGCCGCCACAATGCGCAAAGACAGACTCATGTTTTCCAGATGAAACCCAGCATAACAGTCTACTAATATGCTGTGGCACCAAACTGGGTTTATTGTGGGGTTTCTGCAAACTGTACCAGAATGATATCATTTCCTGTAAATGAGGTCTTCTATATATCATTTTGCCATCAAAAGTCTTTTGCCAAACCAGATTTTACAAGCATTATAGAACATCTGGAAAAGCAGCCACACAAATGTTTAATCCTTTCAAAAACAAGCAGAAGAGCTGAGTTCACTTTTCAAGTCTTAGAAGTACTTCTTTCTTTTATTTACTGAGTTCATCCTCTCTTGCTACACATTAAAAAAGTCTTAACCCAAGTCCCCAGAGGGAACCCATTTGTATTTTCCCCCTTCACCTATGCCCACCCTGCACGTTGTGGTACTTAACGTTGCAGGAAGGCCACGATTACTGCTCAGAACTGCCGCAGCATCCAGCCCACCCTGTGCTGAAGCACTGCCATCGCTAACCGCAACGTGCTCTGGAGGTGAGACCCACCCAATCCATGCCTTTCTGCAAAGCAACTCAACTCACTGGAGCTGGCAATTTTTAGGGTCTCTATTCATCACCTGGTGGCTCCAGAAAATACTCCAGCAAGTAACAAAGCATTTTGCACAAACAAAGATGAAGACAAGAAATAATTTCAAATAAAAACACCCCAAAGAATTTGTAACTGGTGCCTGGGATCCTAGTGTGGTATGGACTGCAAGGTGGCCTTCCTTAGTGTCCCATCATATTTCAGGCTGAATTGTGTTGTTTAGAATGCATTGTCTCAGGTTAAGGAAATGCCATTGTTTGCATACAGAACATATCAGCAAGGTGGTGTATTGCTGATAGGACCTGCACAGGCACACCAGGAGACTCTACTACTGTCTCCAAGTTGGTTGTTCAACTTCCTTACTTTCCTGCCCCTCCCATTCCTCTGGAGTTCATGCTGAAACTCCTTTGTTATCATTAAAAGTCAAACCTCTTTCTGAGGAACAACATATGGCTACTGAAGCAGCTTGTTTTGCTCCTTAACAAAAAATGCACAGTCATAGCAGGTTATTACACCCCAAAGTCATATCCAGCTGGGGTGGTCAAAGGAAATAAACCTGTAACTGTATTTAGGACCAGCTTCTGCATGCAGCCCTCATGTTCTGAACAATTTGCCTATCTAAGGAGCCCTCTATAAAAGGTCTCCTCGTTCTGGCCTTTTGTTAGCCATGTCTGTGCTCCAACTTAATCTTTATTGAGGTTTTCATGATAATCAGTAGTGGGGAACCCTTTCTCTTAGTAAAATTCAAACCCTCCCCAGTGTTTTTGTCGGGTGTGAGGTAGATGGAGGAAATTAGAAGACAGCACTGTAGACCAAAGCAAAGGAAACAGCAATTTATCACTTTCAAAGTATAGCATGTTATACAGCAACTTAAGACTACCAGAAATTGGCAATTGCTAAAAACTCCACTGGTTTTAGGTATTCTTAACCAAGTGACCACAAGGAAGAGAAAAAAATCATAAAATTAATCCTGAGCAACAGGGAGCAACAGCATTCATATAACGGGCATTGCTTGTTAGTGTTGATACTGTAGTACATGTTGTTTGGTGTAACGATATACAAGTCTCGAAACAAATTTCCCAGCAGTAGTATCCTTGTATAGACTGAATAAAGGTTATTTTCTACAGGGAGGTATCTTATAAGAAAAAACAGTAGGGGAGACCATAGAATTGAGAGGATCCTATGGAGCTTTTTGTATTTAACAACAATCAATGGGTTTTATGGAAAATCATTGAGCAAAATGTGAGCTGCAAGCTCACTACCCCATACTGATGTTATTTATAACCTTAGTCTTAAACTGCAGGAAAAGTACACTTCCGTTCTATGGGGAATACATTAAAAGTATAAAGAGCAGATAAAAAGACAGAGCATTTCATGGATCACCAAGAACAAAATCCACTTAAATGAGCTTAGAGTTGGTTTCTTGGCTTTCACTGATGGAGAAGGACTATAAGGCATTGCCCAAGAGGAAAAAGCTGTTACCTAAGTGTGTTTGTTACCTCATGCATAAACATGGGATTACTGCAACACACATACATGCATATACGGTGTTTGCTTCTAACTGCTTTAACTCTGTCAAGACTATTATTGTTTCTTATGATTAGGGCAGATTTCTGCTTCTGCTTTGCATACATGGCTTCTGAGTAAATGTTTTAGTAGCTGGTACTATACTAAAATCTTTGGTATTTTTGTAAACATTTGGGTGAGAAAAGATGAATAGCTGCTGGTTTGCAAGATAGCAGGAAGGATATTTTTTCCCTTCTGTGTTGCCCAGGTGAATCATCATTAACATCCTATATGTGAAGTGCTAACCACAGTAACACAGGTTTTAAGTTAGCAGGGGTGCAGCCATGAAATATTTGTTCAGTAACCCTATCTGTAGAAAATGGCACAGTATGAAGAGGGTCAGCTGGTGCTTATCTAACATCAGCAGGGTCTCCAGCTCATCTACTGAATTAAACCTCAATGCCAGGAACATTGTTTCTCACTTGTTTAAAAAAGGAGGCAAAAAAGGAAAACTAAAGTTGCTTTAGGAGCACAAATAAGAACATTTTAGCTGCCGGATACCAACATTGTTCACTAATTTAAGTCCCAGATTAAATAATGAAGACATAAGACTCAATCATAAGCATGCTCCTTCAATAAGCTGAATAATTATTAAAGAACAAAGAGAGGAGAGGAGAGTTTAGGATGTAACTCGTTACCTGCAGATGGCAGACTGGCTATAGGCTGGGCCTTCAGTGGCGCTTAGGGCTTGGCCAACTTGAGTCTGTGTCAGGCCAAGGGACAGGCGCCGGATTTTAAAAGCTTTGGCAAATTCTCGGATTTCTTCCAGGTTCACCCCATCCACCTCTCCAGTGGCTGTTTGAGGATCTGTTAAAATATTGTTTTAATCATGTCAGTTCTTCACATCACATAGGAGTGGCTAGGCTCAACAGCTTTCACTGTCAAGACATTCGTGTTGAGTATTTTTTAATACTTAATCCTTTTCTCTTCTTCCCCAAACAAAACCAGACTTGCCTTGTCAGAAGCATTATGCAGCATGTTCAGATTGCTGAACTGCTAACTAGGCTGCAGTGTTTCCAGGTGCTGGTGCAAGATTTTCAAAGGCAATTGTTGCAAATGGCCAGCTCACCTCAGAGTGAGGAGGTGCCTGTGCTCCTCACTGCCATTTGTACCTTGCAAAATCTTCCTCAGGTTGACAAATCATGCTCCCTCTTTCCCCTTTTTATCACATATGGGAGGAAGGCTGGTGTTAATATATTTAGTTGCATTCAGTGGGGAGGGCTAAATATATGCCTTGTTTTTTAATTTGAAAACAAGTCTTTCTGCTTTATCTAAAATGAATGCCAAATGAGGAGATTCACAGACCTTCCTTCCCTTTTCCACAATGCCCAACCCAAACTGCCAGCTAAACGTCCAGGATAACCCAGCAAATGAGCAAGCCCAAGCAAAATGCAGCCTTTAAAAACTCTCTGATTTAAAAATAATCTTTTAAAATATGCCCTTCTGAGAAGCAGCCTTTCAAGCTTTTCATTCTGCCTCCCATCAGGTTGATAATCAAGGAGCAGCAACATCAACCATTAGGTTTCAGATGGTAATGCTGCACAATTTTTTACTTTTACATTAGCCCTTCAGAAGATAATGCTTATGATGCTGTGAGAATAAATCTGTCCTTCCTCTCCATAGCAGTTTACTGACACAGAAGCCTTTGTCCCTGAAAGGGCACATAATAAAGCATGTCTACCACAGGAAAGCTCCTTTGGTGCTGGATAACTCGGTCAATTTAGGACTTATCAAGGGAAATGACACAACAGCTGGAGAACGGAACTTTTTTTCCCCCCAAGCTACTGATCCCTGGCTAAATGAAAGCGTTTGCCAAGTCAGAGACAGCATGTGACTGGGATGGTGGAAGATTTCAAAGTGTTGTGCAATCCTGCGTGTAGTGAAGCCATTCTCCCAGTGAGACATCTCTATTGTTCTTCACCTCATTCCTCTGACTTCTTAGGTGAAAAGTTTGCAGCATAATAACCCATCAATTTCCGTAAATGCAAGCAGTTGTCCAAGGACGGTGCTAGACTACATTACTATTCTGAACCCTACATGAAAGTGGCTCCTGCTAGTACTACTATAGCTAAGGGCTTGTCAGCATTACAGTAACAAAGCTTTTATTTTCAGGGGTTTATAAAACTGATGTAAAATTCCCTTATGATGGAAATATCCTATAAAAAAATCTTTTAGTCCAATAATCGACAGAGGGAAGAGGTTTTCCTGCTATATAAATTTAACCTGTATCGATCTGTAGCTTGAGTGCAAGAAGCACACATAGCAATAGTGTTTTAAAAACACTGGTGTAAGCAACCAGGGATGCATACAGGTAAACACACATATAGGCTGAACCTTGTTTTGACAATGCCCCACACTCAGAATCATCCCTCCTGTTGTCAGTGCTGTGCTTGAGGTCACCTGTGCAAACAGGCGTGTACTCATTCAGTATAAAATATAAATATGGATATATATTATTTGCTTTTAAGTAGCTGGTGCTATGACAGAAGCCACTCAGGTTTGTATAAAGTAATTGCCTTTGGAGGTGTAAAATTTTCCTTCTTGTCCCATACAGAGTCTATCTAGCATACCAGTTCTGATTTTCAGAGACAGAATGGGGCTGGATGCTTATCTGTCCTTTGGGTCTTTGAAGAGCAACTGAGAAATATACAAAACATAAATGATAATGGCCTCAAAGATTCCCTTGAGTAAAGTGCATAAGATGGTAACCTTCCTCACCTCTTTACTTCATTTT
Organism: Galbula dea; assembly: GCA_013399015.1. Classification (NCBI taxonomy): domain Eukaryota; kingdom Metazoa; phylum Chordata; class Aves; order Piciformes; family Galbulidae; genus Galbula; species Galbula dea. The sequence continues at coordinate 639,880 of VWZX01001929.1, read as the reverse complement.
AAGGCTTCTAACTAAGGCTATTAGGGATATGACAAAGGACAATTCAGGTGTTCCCAGAGAACTTTCAGAGTAGCTAATGCTATGGCAACTGGCACCTTTAAACCTCCCCACTCCTATTAGGAATATAAAGAGAGGTAAGAAAGCTAAAGGGTTACAGAGAAATACTACCAAGTTCTGCTGGATCCTTCCTGTATGGCACTGTTGCAACATTGAATATAATGAAAAGTCCTCTCCTGCTTAGGGGCCTCGGATCAGGGGACAGTTAGGCTGAGCTCTCCCTGAGATGAGAAAAAAACCTGTGATGCACTTCAGGAATATGGGAGTAGATTGTAGTATATGGTGGAGTATCTGTTGAGAGGAAGGTTTCATTCTTAGGTATTGTCTTTAGGAGGATGAAAGTTCTACAGAGGTGGAAAAAACATTGAAAACTTGTATCCCTAAACTCTAGGGAAAATGGTGTTTGTATCAAATCAGAACCACTTCTACTTCAGCTGTGATTCAAAGTCCTTTGAAATCCACAGAAATAGCCCCTTGATTTCTGTCAGCTCTATAAAACTAGTACTATGAAGACTACTCTACTGGCATCATGATATAGCAGCATTGGTCTGTTTTACTCTGTTGCCTTTAAAATGCCATCAATACATTACCCTGGATGCTGTGAACTAATACATACACATACATAAATATATAAAACATTTGTAATGGACTTTGTTTTAATAAGTTCTGAGCTTTCAGAATAATTAAGTGTATATTGTACTTCACATTTAAAGAATAGCTTACTGAAGACTGTAAATAAAATGGTGCTTTTAAAATTAAGTGGATATCCTAGAGAAGGCAGAGCAGTGCCAACAGGAAAATGTCTACCAATCTCCTTGAGTGGTTGGGATCTACACTAACAGCATTTAAAGACTCCCAGTGCACATTATGGCTTTACAAAACAGTGTTTGTTGTGTCTATGAAACTACTGGGTGCTGGAGAAAGATGAGGGAGTTGTCTGGGATGATTTTAGGGGATATGTACACAGACACAAGCCAAGAGGCAGCCAGCTAAAATTTCCCCGGATGTCCTCGTGGATGGGGAAGGTCGTGATGATCAGAGTGGAAGAAAGAAAATCCAAAGGCTTTCCTGTATTGAAACCCCTTTTTGTCCTGCTGAAGAGAATATTCCCACTTCTGAATTCTTCTGAAAATCCCACATGAGCTTGTTGGTGAGTGCCAATATGCTGTGATTTTAATAGTGAGGGGAAAGAGTTGTTACAGATAAATCAGTGCACCCAGAAGGAAAAAGAAAAATTTTGTTGCACAGAGTTCTGCACAGGAGGGATTACAGGGCATGATTTCCCCAGTCAGACAGGAGGAGAAATAGATGGCAGAGGAAGTCCAATGGAAAGCAAATTGGATAAGAAGGGCAGGACAAAACATTGTTAATGGAAAACGGATTTGAGCTCAGGGGAAACAAGGAAGAATAATTTGTTTGTGGGAGGCATTTTAATTTTATAGTAACAGATGACAGGAAAATGAATTTGGAAGGAAGAAAGGATCTTCATGGAGATACAAGTCTCAGAGCATGAGGAGAAACCATTTATTTCCACAAAGTGAACATATGGTAGAAAAGCAGAAAGATACATCTGAGAAAAGGAAAATTAGATGGAAGCAAGGAGGAATAATGATGTAGAACTGAATGAAGAGAAAACAAAGAAAATAGAGATAGGATGAGACAATACGAAGAAATCATAAAGAAGGGACAGGAAGAGAGGTGAATCCTATATTCCTTTAGGAATTCCTTTAGGCAGGACTTCTTTTTACATGCCTTTCCTTTGGAAACAACCATAAGTTTTTGTCTTGAAAATAACTAGCACTTGTTGCTGGTGAGGGATGAAAGGATGAGGATGAGATAAACCAGAGAGACACCATAAAGAACACAACAATCCAAGGGAAAAGAAAAAAAAAAGCACAGCAAATAAAAAAAGGAAGGAAATTCACCCTTTTTCAAATGACAAAACATGTTAAAGGAAAATGTAAAATCATAAAGAAACTATGACTGGAATGAAAAGCAAAAGGAATAAAACCAAGGAACATGGAACACTACAGTTATTAAAGCCCAATTCTGATCCCTTTCTCATAGTACTTCTGTAATTTCACTGATGTGTGTGGGCCTCTTGTAAAGAGAGTTACTCTCTTTACAGTAAGCATGCAAAACCTTGCCCCAAGTAATTATTTTAAGCTATTTAATTGAAGTTATATTTCTCTAAGCAATTCAATCACATAATAAAGTAGCTGAATATGCCTAGTTTTACATGAACTTTACTATATTTAGCAACAACTTCTGGAATATGGCAAATCTCCAAGCTATTTGACTCTAAGGTCTCTGCTAGAAGACTGGACTGTAGCTTTGGAACAAACAAGGAAAAGGAAACAACAATATTCCTGCCTCAGGAGGGGTAACACAACCAAAAAGATATTTAGGAGGCTTCAAGTTGTTTCTTACTGCCCTCATGGCTTTCTTTCAGAATCATTGACCCACTGCAGGCCTCATACCACTAGAAGACTTTGAATGGACTTCAGCAGGTACTAGATTTCAACTGTAGGTCTGTTATACAAAGCTCTGCTAGCCAGTGTGGGAGCAGGGATGCTAAGAAGGCCTTGTACAGTTATGGACCATCGGCTTGACAGAGTGCTGTTCCTGCCCTCTAGGGATCCGCACCCCAAAGCCGGATGGATTTTGCAAAGAAGCAAAACAGGGATGTCTTTCTGTCTATTTATTTCCCTGTGTGCAAACCACAGTTGCATGCAAATGGGGTTTTAGTCACAGGAAATAATTTTCAACTCTGTGAAGATCAATTAAGACTACTTGCCTAAAACCGTGGTATTATCAGCGACCATGTTAAAGCCGTGAAGGATCCTGTTTGCCTTTTCTTGTTTCAATCCATAGGTGTTTTCATCTTTCCCTACTGAACTGACCACAGTTTCTTCCTTCTTCTAGGCTCTTTCCTTCTGCATCTCTAGAAACCAACAGGCAGCTCTCTTGTGCCCTGGAACATCGTCACTTCCCAGCTCAAGCAGGAAGTGTTAGCTCCAGTTTGTGGCTGGCTACATGCTATCAAGACAATGTTGGACAGCCATGATGGATCATCAAGATGACTGTTTTACTTCTGCCTGTGTGATGATGCTATGTTAATTAGCAGGAACGAGTTGATCTCTCCCTCACACTACTCAGTCTGTTGGTCTTGACTAGGTAGGGACTGGATGAAACTGGAAACATAATTTTAAAGCAATTCCAGAACTTTTTATTTAGATGTAATTATCACAGGCTTTTTTTTACAGGAGATAGCTATCAGAAGCCTCTTTTGGAATGCTTTTAAGATCTGCATCCCAATGGATGAATTCCCAAGTGCAATGTCTTCCTCAGTCTGCCTGTATAAAAAGTATTTTCTTTACTCTGAGTTCCTCACTTCATTTAATTAAGCTTTCTTCTTTTTTTGAGCATGGGAGAAGCACCCTAACTGTCTGTGCCATTCATTATCTCAGGTAGGGGATTAACTATAGCTAAGTTTGCCTGGCATTTGCCATTATAAGACTAATTTCAGCTCAACTGCTTCTGAGAATGAGCCTAATAAAACATGTTATTCTGCCCAAGCTAAAAACAACTGTAATAACATTTTTTCTTTAAGAAGTTTCAGTTTCCCTACAACTAGAAGCATGATCTTGATCTATGTCAGGGAGACAAGTCCAAGCAGGGGGCCTCCAAAGCTCATGACTACTCAGTAGAGGTTGCTCTGTGTTGAGTTTTCTTTAAGATTTTCTCTGTACTGAGGATGTTTGGGCCTAAGGCTGAAATGTATGGAAAAGAACTCCCTCTTATGGTTGAGGCTCTGTCCTGCTTTGGGCCAGCATAGCAATAAAGACAAGGAGTCTGACTCGCCTCTCTTCTTGGAGATCGTTCTCCACACTCCTCTGGTGGCTTCTAGGGAGGGTGGGAGTAGCATCTGCATGATTTGGATACAGAGGGGGCAAGAATTAACCCTGGTCTAAAGAAAAAGAAATGATGGGAGGGGAAAAAAAAAACAAACCTAAAGACTTCTAAGGAGGAGGGATTTGAGTTGGGAGTGGAGGGAGAGAGGACCTGACCATAAGGAGAGTAGTAATCACTGTGGAAGAGGACAGAAAACAGGGAAGAGGCTGCACTAGTGATGGAAGCAGGTAGAGGAGGACAGAAGCTACCAAATAAAAATGCTGGTAAAAGAAACACGGGTATGGTCTGGGGACAGAGACTCAATGGCAGCTGGAAATAAACTGCAATGGGAAGAGGAGTTGAGGAATCATGGACTGTGGAGGAATGACTGCAGGGAGAGGGTTAGAAGAGTAAAAGAATGGAAGCAAAGGGAGTGCAGGTCATGTGGAAAGCACCATGAGGAAGTAATGTGACTGGAACAGAGCAGGTGGTAGAAGGAGTCAAGCCAGAAAAGAACAGGTAGAAAGTCTGTTTTCATTAGTGTTATCTCCCCCTCTTCCCAGATTGATATTCCTGTGCCTCATACTCCTATGCTCTCAGCAAAATCCATGAGCACGGCATGTCTTATTCCTTTTAGAGCAGGACCAACAGGATAATAACATGCTTATCAGCTTTCTCATCCATTCAATTAACAGATCTCACACTTCCAAGTATGAATATAAGCATTATTTCATCACATGACTGACTTACATTACTATTCTGCTGTTGTACCAACCTTAAAATTTATCCAAGCAAAAAATGAAGCTAAAAGAACATCCTTGGAGTTGCACAAATAATATCAAATAAATATTGTAGCTAAGAAGCTACAATATGCTGGAGTTACAGTAGCCTACAGTGCAGTGTGGCATAGTCTTTAAGCCCCAGATTACCAATTCTTTCTCTCCAGACCTCTGCCTCATCCAGCACACAGGACAAACTGTGCTTCATTACGGAGGAAATGATTGGTGTGTTGCCTTTTTCCTTGTTCAGTATGTGGCCCCAGACCTCTATTAAAGCTCTTCACCAAAGACATTTCCTCTTGAGCTCTTCTGTTTTTTCAAATCTTAATTTATTTTCTTGTGTTTCTACAAGATGAGAGTCTTCCTCTTCTCAGTCACAGAGAAGTGTACAGATATTAAGAGAAAAACCATTTTTGGGCACCTAGTCTAGGTCAAGTAGGAGATGTTTTTTGTAGACTGTGCCTTTAAATGGTTCTTTACACAGTTCCACAGTGAAAGTGCACTTAAAATTGTAACTGTGAGTAGCAGGTTCTTCTGTAAATTAAAGTCCAGAGTCTCAAGCTGGATATTGAGGGAGCACTTGTGAAAAATCTGGTTTAAGTGACTTGCCTGCCACTGCACTGGAATTACGTGGCAGACAGAAAGCTTCAGCTCCTCAGCCCTCTTCTGCCTGAAGCAAGACCATCCTCTACCTTTCTACAGCTCCTTACCCCAAATGTTAGGCAAACTGGGGAACAGTTTAGTGAATCAGGTAGGGAACAAACCATGGGACAACAGCCTTCCTGTTGCATTACTAATTCTGATGAATCCCTAGAGCAATTCCACTGGCAATGTTTTAAAAGAACGATGAGATAAAAAAACCCCAAATCATTGCATGATTTTAGTCACAATGTATATCGTTATCATAAAAGACTTGTTCTAAGAGGAGTTATATATAGTTGAACAAGCAAATATTTTTGTAGCATCTCCTAATATTTGATAAATTTATGGTATAAACTTGAAAGGGCTTCTTCCATGTTGCCCTTATTGTGTAGTGTGCTTATTCACATGGGGAAATTGACTGGAATAACTATTGTGGGGTAGAGGAGATGTCAGTGGTTATTCTGGAATATTTTTTAAATAAGAATGCCCACAAGGGAGGCTGCTCTGGACTAGCCCCTGAAAAGTAACTTATTGTGAACTATCTATTTCAGTGAATTTTCCCTCATAGATAAGGGGTAACTATATGACTTTTTAATGTGAAGCCTCTTACTTGTCTTCTTCCTACAAGCTTGTCTACTTGAGAAAATTTACTGACAGAGTAACAGCAGTATATTTGTACCAGTATAATTATATCTGTATCTGTAAACTTTATGTGCTTACAGATACCAATGCAGATATTTTCATTCCAGAATAAAAGTATTCACGTTGGGAATTATATCAGCATAATTATACCACTAAAGCTCTGATAGTAATTTCCCCATGTAAACAATCTCTGAAATAATCTAACCAAGATTATTTCACATCTTCCCTCACATGGCAGTTTCTCCAAGCCCTTCATAAGCTTGTATCAGTCATATGTTTTACATTACCAATACAGTGTTTGTTTACTTGAAATATGGACATGGAGTATCTTTGAACAAGCTTATCCAATACACTCAGATTTTGCAAATGTGCAGAAGCTGTTAATACTTCCTATGTATACTTTTAATCTGTTGGTTTTGCTAAGTAAAGACCAAAGTCAATGCTGAGAAGGTAATAGCAAAGACTCTGAACTATGTGATCTGGAAGAAAAGACTGTTCAGGAGGTCAGCTGTTATAATCCTCAAACTGAAACTCAGTTGTTTCACTGCAGCGTGCTTCTCTCTCATGTCCCACGTGTTGCAGTTCATTCTTGTTTAAACTGTGCAAGATTTAGGAAGAAAGGTCACCCACTCTAGATTTTTGTAGTGCTAGGGTTTGTAAAATGGTTTGCTATACTTAGCAAACAAACAGCAACAAGCAGCCCAACCAAAAGTAGGATGATTTGTCTGCCTACCGAATTCTGAGCAATGTAATTAATTATATTGACTGTTTCAAAACCTGTTTATTTCTGAGGAACATAAGTTGCTTTTCAGTTATAAGAATCATCCTTGTAAGTCAATTAATGGCTGCTACCATTTTTAGGACTATTTTTAGCATTGATTACAATTTTTCAAGGCATATTTATCTTAAGCCACATCCATGATAGCACTGTAGTAGTTTTCACTGGTAAGAGTCATTCTACTTAGCAACATACAATCTACCACTTGAAAATAAAAGGAGGGAAAGCAGATCAGGAAACTCAGCAGTGAGGAGGACAAACAGAGGTGAGAATTAAGGAGAGCCAGGGAGCAATACTTACTGCTGACTAACTGGCCAACACTCAAAGCTGAAGAGGAGGAGGATGAGGAGGAAGAAGAGGAAGCCTGACGCACTGGGCTTTGAGACATAGATGCTTGACTGTGAGCCAAATGCAGGAGATTGGATTGTGAGGCTGCTTGTCCCACTTGCGTCTGGGAGGGCTGATGGAGCTATATGTTAAAATGTAAAAATAGGTATTTAGAAAATGCAGCAGTAATAGGAAACTTTCAATGCATCATCTGACCCATCTACTCCTAGGGAACAAACCCCATAGGAGCACTAAACACCATGGACTTAGTGCAGGTGACAGTGTTAGAGCAGGAGCAATCTGACCTCTTTCAAATTCTGACTTTCCATTTTTCCTCCGTTTAACCAGATACATAATCTAATTAGAGGCTAAATGTTTCAAATGGATGGCAAGACCCATGATGTTCACAGCAGCATTTGGATTTAATAAATATATATGTCCTTACCTGCTTTCTAACTCATGAAGTCAGACTTTTACTCCCTACATGAATTCTTACCTAAATCAGCATTGTTTCAAAGAGGTCCTTTCATACTGCAGGACAAGGGTCAAGAAGAGTGGGAATGGGGAAGAGAAGATAAACTGGGGGAAAAAATCCCTTTCCTACAGAAAGGAATAGTTTGTTTTATGCCATTAGATCGAGCAAACAAACCAAAATATTGAAACCTTATTTCTCAACCAGCAAATTTTCCTTGCCTAAAGTGCACAGTGAAACTTCTGAGCCTCATTCACATCAGGACTATGTCAAGTAAGAGACACCTAAAAAGTCTAGTGAGTACAGGAGATGCAAACATCATGATAAATGAATCTGGCTTTACAAAGTGTTTGTTTTTAAAATTTTACAACTGCATAGTCTTTGCTGCTCACTAGGGGGAAAGGAAGAACCACTAATCCCTTCTGCCTAAAATAAATTTTCACGTGGAGTTGAAAACTAGGAACATTCTCTAGTGTTGATTTTTACATAAAACTCCCAGCAAATCCAAAGGGCAGTCTCTCTACAGAATGAAGATGGACTGCTACTTATTATACCTTTATTTTATGTTGATTCTTGATATTGATGAAAAATGATTACAAAAATGTACTAAAAGACTTCATTTCTAAGTCATAGCTGTTATCTGCATTCTCAGAAAGGAGGAAAGGTAAAGGTCTATTTGGCCTTGATTGAAGTCTTTAATTTCTGAGTTATTCTCTTTTGGTATTTCACTGAACAAATTACTTCAGAAAAGGAGCTGATTTCATTAGTAATACACAAATTATATACACTATGATCCCAGAACACATAGAGATGACTGATGCTAAATAGACAACAAATTGTATGGCACAGTAGTTGAAGATATCTGATCACATTCAAGGTGACACATTTCTATGGAATACATATGAATAATTTTAATGACATTATTCCTTTTATGAACCTGTTTAAGAATGGAAAAAAAAATTACAATTATTTTCTCTACCTCCCTCATGGAATAATATAACACCAAATGAAGCAAGACATTTTACATTACCCTTTAATAGTAATGAAAATTATTTATCTGACCTGTTTTAGCTTATTCTGACTTCCCTAGGGATGAATAAACAAAAACATTATCTCAGAGAGTTCTTTTGAATCAAGCATGATTCAAAATAGAAAAATGACACTTTGTCAAAGGGATAGTAGTTGAGAAACTGGTTGAAAGGCTTCCAGATTTCAGACTCATGCAAGAACTGAGCAACTTAAAAAAAAATTCCTTAAAGGTTGGATTTTATCTACAGAGAGCTCCCAGCCCAGAATATCTACCTTTGTAATGTCTTCACCTAGGAAAGCAGCCTGCTAGGAGGGTTGGCCTCCTTGGAACACTGCAGAAATGGCCTCCCTGTCCATCACACCCACATCACTCCTGCCTGCAGCTTTCAGAAACAGGCAGGCATTTGTGCTCTGGGTCTGTTGTCCAAGGGAACCTCTGTCTAAACTAAAGATTTCAGCTTAGGTGAGAAAAATCCTGTATGTAGATGAGTTACAAGCTCTCAACAGTCTTAAAGATGTTAGTGCTGGTCTATGAGGATGGAGGAGCAAATGTAGTAGCTATCTTTAAAAAGAAAGATCTGCAAAAATTGCAGTCCAATCACCTCAACTTCAACCAGTGGAAAAGTACTGAAGAAAATAATCAAACAATTTGTAAGCACCTGCAAGAAAACAAGGTAGCAACAGACAACATGGATTGTTAGGAACAAACTGTGTCAAAGCAATCTGATCTCCCTCTAAGACAGGGTAATTGGCCTTGTGGACAGGGAAAAAGCAGTAGGTGGTTTGACTTCACAAGTCTCTTGACACTCCCTCATGTGGCATTCTTATAACCTAGGGAAACATAGTTTAGATGAAATTGCTGCAGAATGAATGCAAAAGTAGTTGGAAAACAAAACTGAGAGGAGTCCTATATCTCTGTGGAAACAGATAGTGTGCATTTATGGTGCTTCACATAAGTCTGTCCTTGTTCTGCACTACTCAATATTTTCTTAACGACCTGCATGATGGAGAAGAAAATATATTGACTAAATTTACATGCTGATGACATGCTGGGAGGGACTTTTGATGGGCTGGAACACAGGATTAAGATTTGAGATGACCCTGTTGGTTTTAACATGCCATCAGCAATCCTGGGGTGTTGCAAAAATGAAGAAAAGGCAGCCATAGCAAGCTGTGGGAGGTGGAGTGATGTCTGCAGTCCATGTGAAGAATCTGCTTTTCTTCTAAGCATCTGAAAGACCTCTGGGGGTGGGGGGTGCACCATGTCCACAGCTAAATGTCACACTTTAGAAAAAATCTGGATCAACTGGAGGAGAATAATTAGAGGTCCTGAAAGCCTGGAAGTTACCTGAGGCTTATGAAGACACCTGGAACAAACTGATCATGTTTAATCTGAAGGGGAAGACTAAGGGGGATATGATGCCTGCCTCAAATACTTCTAATGAAAAGAGGAGAGAATGAGTCTTCCTTACATTTTATAGTGGAGAGAATAAGGTGCAATAACCTGGAAGATTCAAAATAGATGCTGGAAAAAGCTGTCTAATGTGGCAGCGAAGCACAGAGGGAATCTGTGGAGCTCCTGTGAGAGTGCTTAGGAGAAAGACAGACAATACTAGAATAGTTACTCTGCCTGAGAACAACAGAGTGGACTGGAAAATGTCTTGAACCTTCCAGCCTTTAGTTTTTATGATTCTATGCTATTTCCCATCAGTATTTCTCAGGCAGAAATTCATGATCATGTAAGACACAGATGGCAAATCCAAGATTTTCCAACCATGCTACACATATAGTTCCTTAACAGTTCAACTGCTTTAGCATGTACACAAAGCATCTGAAGCATCCAGAATGACAGGGAAGCACCAGAATCAGAGGGAATTCTGCTTTCTCCTGTGCTTCGTGTAAAGCATGCACACAGCCACTAAGAAGCCTATGCATAGTATGCTGGTAACATCTAGGAAAGGTTTGATTATCTGCACAAATACTGCACCAAGCATTTGTGAAGGTATTTCTGAAATAACTGGGATACCCAGGAGCTTGGCAGTTTTCTTGTCAGAGTTCTAGAAATCTTTGGACAAATGTAAGAAATTATCAACATTTAGCTGGGAGATAAACTGACATGGCTACTGAAGTCTGGACAATATATCTGGACAGCAATATATACAGGATAGTTACAGATTGTTGGTTTCTAACTCACTGTTTGTGAGGGAAGAAGGAGTAATGGGGCTGAAGAGGCTGAAAAGTCACCTTTACAACCTGACCAGAGACTGAGGGAGGATTCCATCTTTAACTCCCTACATAATTGCCAGCACACCACCTGTTTTACAGACATGACAGTTAAGCTGTAAATGTCCTGCTTAAAGAGCAATGATAGTTATCTATGTCATGAAATAGCATTAAAATACTCTTTCTTTTTTCATCCTCTATAATTTGCACTCTGGAAATAGCCTTAAGGAGAGGCACCAATCAGATTATGACTTAGATTCTAGATGACAGAATCGATTCGAACTTGCAATAGCTGACTTCTCCCAATTTTGGACATGTTCATATGATATGAATTATGTTTATGTCTGTTGTGTATTTTCCATCCAAAGACAGAAGGAGGCACAGAAATGACAGAAGCAGTTGCTGTAAGTGCCACTCTGTGTAGGTGGACACAGTGGACACTCTGAGAATGATGACTGAATGCAACACTGAGCAGTATCTGGCAGGAGTTCATGTCTGCACTCTACACCTAGAGAAATTCGATGAGTATGAGAAACATACAGTGCAGCACAATAATTTATAAAGAATGAACTGAAAAATGCAAAGGACCTGGTTTTTATTTATGTCAGTTCTACCTGCTGCTGTCAACAGTGAAGGTAGCATTGATAGATAATTGCAGAGGCAAAGAAAGAATTAGGTCTGGAAGACTGAATCCGTCTCTTAAATGATGTATGTAGGATACTCCTACACCTGGAATGATTGCCTGGAGTCCTGTTTTAAGGTCTTCTTATAAGACCAAGGATCTTTCTTGGCATCCAGAAAGTTGTGTGATAGTAAGAGAGCAACAAGGTGTTTTGCATAAGATAAGGAAAGAGAAAGAAACTAAATGGAAATAAAGAACAAACTTTTAAGAGAATATTGCCCTATGTCATAACAGAACTGCTACTGGTTTTACAGAGATGGACAAAAAGCAAGGGCAAAATATGGCCCTAATGGAAAGGAGAAGAAAGTAATGTGTTTAAATTGCAGTAAGGGAGGCTAGGGTCAGGCATCAGGAAGACCTTTCTAATGCTAAGGAGAGTGACCTAGGTTGCCTAGGGATGTCAGGGAACCTCCATCACTGAAGGTTTTTAAGAACAGGTTAGACAAACATCTGTCAAGAACAATACAGGGACAGTTGATCCTGCTGAAGGGGAGGGGATAGACTGCATGGCCTCTTCAGGTCCTTTCTAGTCCTATTTTTCTATGGTTCTGTAAAAAGGAAATCTGAGAGATGAGGAAACACAACAAATCAGAGAAGACAGAGGTGAAAAAGACAAATATAACAAAAAGGGCAGAAGACATGAAACTAAGAGGAGTGGTACAAAGAGCAAGAAATAAATTTAAAACAATCCCCTTTATGATACAAACAAAGATTTTCCACTTTTTCTGATGTCAGTTAGTTCTTCCTGGGAAATATGGACATTAGCTCTGGTAAAGACTAAAGTCCATGGAAGGTCTTCAGAGACAAACACCTAGATACAAAGAGACATTCTGAAACACTTTGAAATGCCATGATAATGCCTTGCAGAAGTAGCAGTTTAAGTGTTTCATGCTTCCACTTTTCCTCTAAATGTATTTCTCTGCTTTGTCTGCTTCCTACAATGTGCCATACATTTGTTTTTGAGAAAGAGTGGTGGTGTGTTGTGGCCACTGCATGATTTGAGAACACCATGGAAGACAAAATCTGTCTTCAAACCTACTTATACTGCAAGACCAGACATAGGCTTCAAAACCACTTTCTTAAATCTTCTAGCAAATGGAGAGAATAAGTTATTATGTGTATCCACATGCTTCAGCCAAATCACTTTCACAGTCAACTGTCAGAATGTTTCCTAAATACTGTACCCCATCACCCTAATTTAGCTTACTGAACTAAATTCAAGTAAGTGAATACATGAATCTGAAAGTTCCTTGATACTTAATAAGTATCTTCTCTCTCTCTATAGAATAATATAGTATAGTATACATAGTATAAAGGACATCTACACACACTGCTTAGACTGATAGAATAGGTACATTTAGAAACTAGCATAAAGCAAGCTCTTTGGGTGTGTTCCAAATGAAGACTACTGCAGAAAGGGCTTCTTTGCTGTGGACATAACTGGGAGTAGAACTTAGCATCTGCTGAATTCCTTTCAAAGCCTTTCTGTGAGATCAGAATTCCATTCAAAGCATATGCTGTAATTGAAGGTCTCTTGGTTTGACAAATGAGGTTGAGGACATAGCCAGGCCTACAGAGGATATAATTTTATATGCAAATCAGGTGCATCAGTCATCTTTCTGACCCCTATCAGGAATTATTTAATATTGATAGTACAGTAACAGACTGAAATGTGTAGGTAAGTGCATAATTCAAAGGTAACAGTAATGTTCCTACAGTGAACAGTCCTTACTCACTCTATGCCTCAGTTCCTTAGAATTACACAGGTAGTGTGGTGCTATCTTCCTATTCCCAATGGTATGGTGCTGTTATGTTGATTTTTTTTTTTATACAGCTTATTGCTACAACTGAAGATGCCATAAACAAAACTAGTCAGGAAGAGACTAAGTTACAAGTCAAGTGTTCATGCTGTGGCATGGAAAATCTGATGTAGTCCCTTGTACTAGTGAATAATCTTGACTTTCAAAAATGTAGTCATTTTATCCATGGATGAAGTGGAATTATGCAATGCTGATGGTAAAGGAAAAGAGAAAGCAGTGAAAAAAACCTGTCACCCTCATCACTAAAAGGCATCTAAAAAGCAAAAGAAAAACAAAGTTGGATGGAGACAATACAGTTTAGCAGCTATATTCAAACAGAAGGAAAGAAGTGGGCATTTCTCATAAGACAGCATCAAAGAGAGAAAATGATTGAGAGGTGGCTTGATTTTAATGGGAGAGGATAACAAGGGCCTGCATGGGGTTATGCTTGTGAGATGGTAGGTTGAGACTGCAGAAGGAAAATGTCTGGCATGAAATTTGGAAAACAGGTGTATAAGAATGATCACAGACTGATCTGAGAGCTATCTATGTCTTTTCAACAGCTAAAATGGAACATGAGAGCCAATGACAACAAAGATGGAGAACTGACTATATAAGAAAATGCTGCCTAGTAGCTTGTTTTAGTGTGTTAAGAGTTGGCAGAAGTCCAAAGCTTTGTGGTATAAGACATGATGAAATATGAAAAGTTCTGGCAGGCAGTGCTGATAAAACAAGATTGAGGACAACTGGGACTACAGGCCTGGTTTAATGAAGCCAGTATGTAGAAGGACAACAGCAAGAAGGGAACCCAGTTGATGAGGTACACTGGAGAACAATAGAATGTGTAGAAGCTGCTTCTGTGTGGGCAAGGAAATAAGTTATGAAAACACCAATTATTAGGAAAGCTGTTTAAAGAATTCATAAACAAGGATGTGTTTTGAACCCCAGTGATCACTGGTAGCTGGGTTCTTCTTACCTCAAATAGCTACCCTACCCCCCTCTCACATCAATGGAGACAACAGATACTTTAAGATACCTATTAGACATTCAACCTAGCTAAAAATTATTCTATTTTGACAGCTTGAGTAGCCCACTGGACATGCATATGTAGCCTTGTCTATGTCTCTTTGTCTCTACAGGACATCTTCTTAACTAGCTTCCATCAGATACTTGACTGCCCTGTGACTAGGCTAAGCAAGGTGAATCCTTTCTCTAGAGACTCCAATTCATGGGTCAAGCTCTTCTGTTAGTTGTGTTGTCTTAACATGTGCTGTTAAAAGACATGAAAGGACACCTTAAAACATAGGTGATAGCAAATGACAATGCTAACAAGTTGTTACAAGCTCATCTGATCTTGAAACAAGTGTGCATGTAGCCATGCAACTGGGATTTTGACAAAGTCCCTCCTGAGAAGTATGGAGGGAGTCCAGAAGATAAGGTTACAAAGTACTCTTCTATTATGAGATATAAACAGCTTAAAAAAGCAAGAAACATCAAATTAGGGAATAAATCATCCTTTTCCAAGAAAGGAGACTACAAGTGGAGATCAATGGATTTGTACTAAGTTTTTGGAATGCTTTTAGCAAACAGCAAGAAAAGATAGTGAACAACAGTGAAGCTGAATCAGCAGGAGGAACACATTCATTTCTGAAGTTAGTACAGAATACCATCAACAGCTTAGAGATCCTGTTTACAACACACCAGGGGAGCATTATGACAGATGATTAGATAGGTGCAAAGTGATTCACATTAAAAGGAAGCATTTTAGTGGCTCAGGGAGTAGCAATCAGGGAAGCAAAGATGTATCATGGTAGATCTATCTGCTTATTGGAAAACCTGCCTAATGAGCAGAGATAGTTTGAAAAACAAAGCAGGATGTTAGGGTTGTGTTTAGAGAGAAAATAATGCTGAAAATATTATAGTAGTGTTATGTAATACAAAGATGTGTCCTCACTGTGATCATGGCATTTAGTTCTGATCACAAAATCTTGAAAAAAATAGTATGGAAATTAGTAAAGGCAAAGAAAAACTTGTTTGTGAAGAGAGATAAAAAGGACACAGACTATAAAAAGAGTGCAAACAGCTGCCCACTTAAGAAAACCATTGTAATTTCTAGGAGAATTTGTGGTGGGTGCATAGATGTTGCTGCTTAATTTAGCAAAATCTTGGAAATCAGTGGAAACACTGGAGCTTTAAATGCTCAGTGTAATTTAAAGAGGAGCAACCCTCACTGTGGGTAAAGAACATAGATTAGAAACATATATTTACTCTTAAAACCAAGAGGAATAGGACTACAAGGGAATTGCTTGTGTACATTAAAAAGCAACCTATTTACAACACAGAAAAACCAGCACTGCTTTATGCTACACATAGGTAATCTGTGAAGTCATTTCCATGAGGAGACATTGAGGTTTCAGTCTGTCAAGTCTGAAAAAGTTGTATGAAGAAATAACACATTTAGTCTACCTAAGGAACTGACTAAAAACAATACCTGTGCTATTTAAGTCTTCAGTCAAAAAGTAAGCACTAAGCAAGACTTATTACTTAGCAACTGAAACAGGCTACATGGGTTCAATTATTGTGACTCAGCTAACAAGCAGCAGCTTCCTATCATCACTTGCAATCACCTCTCTTTCTCCTGCAGTACTTAGTTTTCAAAGATGTGACAAGTTGAAAGTTAAACCAGTATCTTCTGCAACTGGAACATTTTACTGCATCATTTATTTTCTCATGTATTTATCTGCGACATTCTCAAAACTTTTCCCAAACTTGTACTTTTCTTTCCCCCTTCTGAAGCTTCTTTTGTCAAGTTACAAGACACCCAATGCTGTGTGACACTGGTTTTGAAAATATGTTGAATTCCTGCTGAGCCCTACGAGTTTGAGCACTCAGCTCTTCTGAAAACAAGGTTTTAAACTCATGCTTAAGTACGTTATCATTAGTCAAACACTACTGTTTGGCTAAGTATTTGCCCAGGCAATAGGATATATTCAAGACCTCTTTACACTTTGTGTAATTCTATTTACTTTTCAAATGATGCAGAAGTGTGCAGAGTATTAGCTCAATTGTTTCTGAGTATCCATCAGCATTATTCCTATGAAGAATCTGGCTCTTACACCTCTTTTCTTCTCCCACTAAAATCAATGGCAGACTTTCCTCTGACTCCAGTAGAAGCAGAAGAGCCAGTAGAGGGAGCACAAATACACAGAAATAATTTTCTGTGGTTCCTAGAAAAATGATCAAGTCTACTATTTTTTTCATGTTGTATTTGCCCAACACTGCCTCCTCCCTCCAGTCAAAAATAGTCAATTGATTAGGTTCCAACAGGTGTAGGTAAGGAGGCTCTGTGTTTTTTGGTGGCCTTCCTACAACCCATGGGACCTCAGCGCTCTGTGAGAGGCACAGACTGGACCCTGTGAAACAGATGTTGGCAGAATAATGTTTTCTACCTACACAGCACTGCTGGGCAGACCAGCACTATATGGGGCACACCTCGGGCTCTTTGACATAAGCAGAGCTCTGCTGAATGACGATCCCTGCCAGCTGAGCACACAGGTTGGGTGAAGCAATAGAATACAGCAGGATATGGTTAAGCAGCGACTTTCTACCTTGAACCCCTGTTCATTCAGCAAGCTGCAGCCCTCAGCAGCAGTTTGTCCCTTCATGTGAGCTCAGTGCCAGTAGCTGTGCAGAGAAAAGTCACACCTCTGTCCCCTCTCTGCCCACTGATACTACTGGTGGATGTTGCTTTGCTGCAGG
This sequence comes from Galbula dea, assembly GCA_013399015.1. Classification (NCBI taxonomy): domain Eukaryota; kingdom Metazoa; phylum Chordata; class Aves; order Piciformes; family Galbulidae; genus Galbula; species Galbula dea. The sequence continues at coordinate 622,797 of VWZX01001929.1, read as the reverse complement.
ACTCAGAAGTTGTGTTTTTCTGTAGGTGAGATCTCAGGGAATAGAGGGCCTCTATGCTCCTCTTTACTTCTAAATTTCATGAGTTTCAAATGAGCTTTCAGGGTTGCTATGCTTTTTGAGAGCTTCCTCTATAAAGGAGGGAAAGATCTAATCTCTTCAGGGGATTGACTCAAAAAGAAACACCCCACACCACCTGGAAACCAAATGTGAACTTCTAAGTTTCTATTTCCATTGTCAGGCTTTCCCAAGTTGGAGAGAACACAGAGATTGCTTTCCTCTCCATTGTGCTTTGAAACCATGGACATGCAAGAGTTGCAAAAGCAGTTGCAGCAGTATCAATATGCCCCCATTAAAGAAAATAGTTCGATGAATTACAAGTGCTTTGGAAAAATGCCTCTGCTATGTACCACAGAGGACAGGGTGGAGAAAAGAGTATGTAAACACATTTTCAAAACAGAGTCAGTTAGAAATCCTTTGGTTCTCTACTTCTAAATTTGGAAAAAAAAATCAATTTGGCATTGAGAGGAGCCTGGAAGTACCTGTGACTGGGGATGGAGGCAGGACTAGCAAACAAGCACTACCAGCAATAGCAACACTAATCTGAACATTTAAGTGAGTGACACTTTCATAAGTACCTTTTTGGTAATCTCATTTGATGTCTTTTCTATTCTCAATTTCCTCTTTTTTTTTTCAGAGAAAAAAGGTGGCACTACAATACTTTGCTCTACAGATGTAGACAAAACTAATGCATTTGACTTCAGAGTACATAAAAAGAACTACAGAGACCTCTTCTGTGGACTTCACAGAAGCTGCTGCACCTATCATGAAGCCTGTGAATCACCTGGTGCCCTACACTGAATAATAATTTCCTCTAAAAATACTTTCTGTCTACACAAATGTACACATTCATATCTGCTTTTCCAGTGAAGAACTTAAAAGGTTTTATATTTTTCTTTATTTTCTCTGTGTGTTTCAAAACTCCATTTCACTAGGTGGCCACTAACCTAGGAAGTGAATTTTACAGGCCAGATTCTCTCCTTTCTCATATTCTTACTGTGCTTTCACTGCAGAAAACTTCTCAAGTTGGCTCTACACTGACCTTTAAAAGGAAAAAGAAGATGAACAGGATAACCCCTGAACATATAAATAAATTATATCCTATGACATTCTATAGTAACTACACATATAATATACACTAATATACTATGTATGAGAGAATTCACCTTTTGTTATGGAAAATGATAAAGAAGTGGGAGTTTTTAGAAAGGCTATAAGAAAGTCCATGAGGAGTGGAAGATTTCTGCCCATCTGTTTGGATAACCATCTGTTTGGATAACTACAGACACTTTACCTGCTGGCCTGGTTTGAGCGGCGATAGCGTTATTCCCTGGGTATTGATCACTGGGAGGATCTGGTTGCCGATGACGGTAGCGATGATCTGACCCTGCGCATTGGTCAATAACTGTGGAGTTATCGGCTGCACCTGAAGGCCCTGAGCTCCACCTGCCGCCTGGCTGGAGGGGACTGGGTTAGGCATCAGTGGGATTGTTCCAATAATCTGGAAAAAATGACACAGAAAGGGGAAATGCACACATGCATATGCTTGTCACACATAATTAGGTGGTTTATGAATGTTAAATCAAACTTAAGTGAAATAAGCACAGAGAGACAGACATGGCAGGCTGAGGGTAGGAAACAACTGCTCCTCTACTGAGGTGATGAGGACTTTCAACCCCATTTGTTGCATCATAGGTTTTACCACTGTGAATAAGGGTGTCTAAAACAAATGCTGGGTCACTCTCTGGCCTGGGATGGTGCTTTGTTCCCAACCTGTCATTTGAACTTAGAGTGAAATAGATGCAAATACCAGTCTGTCTTGCTTTCTGCCACTCATCTGAACAATGATATTGACTGTGATTTGAAGTGGGGTGGGGATGTAACAGGGTTTGCTAGGGAAGAACCTAGGTCTATTAACTCAGTACTGGTGCTAGTATTTTGGAGCACCAGAAGGTCTGTTGCTCCTCAAAGGTGAAAACATCATGCTTAACTCCCTGCCTGAAATACTTGTATAGCAGTGCATGTGGCATGGGGAATAAACAGGAAGGATCAGTGATCTGTGTACGGTTGCAGGACTATGATCTCATTGCAGTTACTGAGACATGGGGGGATAGCTCTCATTACTGGAATGCTGTCAAGGATGGCTATGCCCTCTTTTGGAAAGACAGACCAGCCAGGTGAGGTGGTAGAGTTGCTTTTTACGTGAGAGAGCAACTGAAATGTATAGAGATGGAACATAGGAAGTTCCATCTAAACATAAACTTCTGTGCTTTGAGGGTGATGGAGCACTGGACCAGGCTGCCCAGGCAGGTGATGGAGTCTCTATCTCTGGAGACATTCCAAACCCACCTGGATGTCATCCTGTGCAACCTGCTCTATGTGAACATGCCCTGACAGGGGGGTTAGACTAAATGATCTCCAGAGGTCCCTCCAACACCTAATATTCTGTGATTCTGTGAACCGAGGTGCTTATGTAATTTTCCTTGATTTACTGATACCTAGTACTCTAGATGACCAGCTACTACTTCCATGTAATCTCAGGGAGGAACAAAGAGATACTGGTGCCTTTCAGGATACAGCTTATTAATATACATTCATAAAAATGCAGCTGCTTTTGGATGACAACTAAGTAGTAAAATATAACAGGAGGGCTGGTGTTAGATAAAATATTTTTGCTAACATTTCTGGGGCAAGCACTTGCAGAGAGACACTGTGACATCTCAGACTTGAGAATACAGTGATTTCCTAAAATGTGAACGTGCCTGTAAAAGTAACATTACGATGAGATGCCAAACAGTTGCTGTAAGAAAGCTTGTCAGTCAATAAGCTATTAGACTGAAGAAAGTTACACTGTTGAAAGACTCTTTTTACAAGTATCAAAGCATTTGAAAGAGACTTCTCATGAAACTTGGGAATAAAACCAAACTTTTTGTTTTTCCCCAAACAAAACCAAATGAAGCTGGTCACAGGATTATTGCAACATGAAAAGTAAAACACAAGCACAAAAACCCCAAAGCAAAACACATCTCTATTTCCTTCAGCACATCTTCTCTGACTTTATCACAGCCCCACAGAAAATATTTACCCCATAAGACTTCCATTCTTCCCTTTCCAGAAGCCCTTCTTTTTCCTCTTTGTCCTCAACATCCACCACACTTTTGTCCCTCACTAGTGTGATCCCAGTTGCCCTGTGTCCCACAGCACTGGTCATAAAACTAGTTCCCTCATGAAAATAGGACAGTGTTTCTGATGAACTAAAGGTAAATTTGTCTCTGAAACAAACATGTGAAATTGCTACTGATTTCAACAATTAATTTCTATCAGTGGGAACTGTACAATAAAGAATAAAATTAACTCTAAGATACCTGTTTACTGAAACCATCAGTGGCTTTGTGGAGTAACAGAGGTCTGTGAAGACCTCTGCATATTTAAATCACCAAAGGCAATACACAACAACCCCAGCAAATCCATCCTCAAGAAAGCATCACACAAAGATATCTAACTAACTCAGGCATAGCTGGAGGGGCAGGGGGCTCTAGTCAGAGGATCACCCTCTTCCTTCTGTTATTACACTGAGATATGACTCAGTCAAGGGACAGCATCCTAATAAGTGATTGCTCCTTCAGCAGTCACAGCCCGATGGTGCGCCTTTGTGTAGGCTCATCTGTGACGTACAATGTGACAAGTTGAACTGTCTCTTAGAGTAAGGTTAGCTATGGCAGCTCCACAAACAAGTGGCAGGTGCTGAAGTCATCATCAATTTACCAAACTTGCCAGTTATAAGAAGTTTGGATGGGAAGCCCAGAGGACCATAAAAAAAGGAGGACAGGTCTCCTGTGGGAGGACCTGGTAGAATGGCAAGACCACCTACTAAGCTGTATTATAAGAGCTGCACATATCAAAACTGTTCAAAACACTGCAAAGATACCATTTATGTTCTCCTTAATGCATTCCTGAAAGGTAGACAGATCAATAAGATTATCACCCCAGTTTTACAGAGCAGGAAAGTGAAGCACAATTGAGGATATTCAGAGAGGGGTCGTGAGTTAGCCCTAAGTTAAGGTTTCATGTGTGAAAATGGTTGTTCACCGAGGAAGGAGGCATTTATGTACATCATAGTCAGATTTCAGAATGTGTTCTAAAATGTGACTTTCAGCCTGAACTGCATGCTACTTTCATGCAGTCTGACATGTAGACTTCTCCCCCTTCTGGGTGATCTAAAATATTAATGGGTGACAAACATATTCTTTCACTTCTAATGTATCTCACCAAACACAAGGAATAGTACTTCTTAATTTTATCAGCAGAAGCATAGCAAAGGCCTCTCCTTCCTTTGCCATGCCAGTAAAGGACATGACCTTGAAGTGTCATTACTCCAATGTAACTTTAACTATCAAGGTCCTAATCCCAGCAAAGCAAAAAATGCTGCGCTGTTGTTATCAGTAATAGAAATGTTTGCATTCACATTTAAAATGCATTTCTTGGACTGCAGTTGGACATTTTATAGAATGACAGTGCTGAAGTGGACAGTTTGTAAGGTCAGAAGCAGAAGGCTATCTATATGTATTAATGTGTCACACGCCATTCTGTACATGGTGTCCTGGACATGCACACAGCCAGAAAACGGAACAGGGAAAAAACAGCTGGGAGAGGTGCTCCAGAAGGACAAATGAACAAATCCTTTCAGGAGTGTTACTGTAGGAGCCAAGGGTAAATATCAATGGGGAACAATTTTCCCACTTTCTGGAATTTACTGAGATGTCAAGGTTGGTGTGGGGTTTTTTGTTTGTTTGTTTTCCCCATTTTATACCAAAATGAAGTAGAATGTTGTCTAGTTGAAAAAAAAAAAAGACAAACATTCAGTTGTTTCTAGTTACCCAGCAGGCCTACTCTTTGTGGCATACTTCTTTGATATGGCTAAATCCAGGTTTAAGTCTCCTCTTTAAAGTTCCTTCTTCTCCAAGCACCCTCTCCTAAAAATCCTAACAGCTCTCTGATTCACACAAAGGGAGGAGTACTGAAACTGGATCCCCTCCTCAAACCTTCTGTGACTGTCCTGATGCTGGCCCAGATCCCTCTTCCTCTAATTTTTAATTTTGGTAAGAAATTTCACTCTGGGCCTCGTTAATCTGTCCTGTTAACAAAAAAGATGGATTTTATGAAGACAATTTACATTTTTGATACATTTGTATTTTCTGAAGAAAGACCATGCCATGGGCTTGAGACACTGGTATGGCACAATACAGACTATTTAACTGCCAGTGACTTACCTAGTGGGGAAGCTTTGCTCATTTCTAGCAAATGCTGCTATTTCAGATTATATTCCAGAACAGTTCAGGAATAGCATGTGGCAGGGACTTATCCCATAAGTTATTATAGAATCACAACATCACAGAATGGTTTGGGTTGGAAGGGATCTTTCAAAGATCATCCCTGCCATGGGCAGGGACATCTTTCACCAGATCAGGTTGTCTAAATTTCTATCCAACCTGACCTTGAACACTTCCAGGGATGAGGCATCCACAACTTCTCCAAGACACAGAAAGAGAGGCTTCTTACTCTGTCAATGTTTGGACTCACATTCATAAACAACCCCACCTGTCAAACACATTCTTGAGAAAACAAACACATCCCTAAAAGTCTTCATGCTACAAATATATAATTTAAAATGCTTTGTGTTTGGTGGCTTCTTTTTTTTTAACACTATTCACGTGAATTTCACAATTCCTTTAATACCTCAGACAACTGAATGCAAGCACACAGCGTTCACAGAGGACTTGCCAAACAGGTGTCATATGCAAAACAACAAACAAACAGTTTTGAAAGTCCAAGGGTCCACTCAGGGGACTCCATTGCCAAGCTCCATAACCTCTAAAGGGGTCAGGAACAGTAATCTGTAGATTACTGTTGATTAAGAACAAGTTACACCTGGTAGAATCATAGAATAGTTACAGCTGGAAGAGACCTTGAAGATCATGGAGTCCAGCCTTTGTCCTAGCCCTATCAACTCGCTAAACGATTCCCTCCAGTGCAACATCCACCAGTCTCTTAAACACCTCCAGGGATGGTGACTCAACCACCTTCCTGGGCAGCCTGTTCCAATGGCTGACAACTCTTTCAGTAAAGAAATTATTCCTAATATCTAATCTAAACCTCCCCTGGTGCAGTTCCCATCCATTTCCCCTCATCCTATCACTCTCCACTAGGGAGAACAGACCAGTCCCTGCCTCTCTACAACCTCCCTTCAGGTAGTTATAGAGAGCGATAAGGTCTCCCCTCAGTCTTCTCCTTTCCAGGCTAAACAGGCCCAGATCCCTCAGTCTTTCCTCATAAGGCTTGTGGGTAGTACCTGTCTGAGGTGCAGGTTCCAGCTGTAGGCATAAAATGTAGTGTAGATGTGATACTGGAAACCTTACAGAGGTATTTAATGTAAATTCAGACCTCAGGTTTTTCTACAGTGACAGGATTTTGGTCCACCTCTGATTAATCCACCAAGACTGGCCTTGTTCAAGTGACAAAGTGTTGCCAGAAGCCTTGGTGGAGTCAGATTTTCACTTCAATAAGGTTCTTTCATTTTGGTTTATGGATTAAGAGATACATCAATTGTATCTTGAGGTGCTTGGAGAGCAGTTTTTACAGATGTTAATTTAGTTTTTTATGTTTCCCAACGTTAACTAAATGTTAAACATCAATGATTTGTTTCTAACTTCAAAGGAAATTCACAGTAATTTTTAGGAGCACCTGCATATTTTCCTCTGATTAATTTGTTAGTGTCATTTTAGCATCCTAGGATTTCAAGATATCTGAGATCAGGCCTCTCAAATCTTACAACTTGGATCTGACATTGCCAAGATAACTTTCACAATTAAGTGTTACTTATATGAAATAAAGTCATAGGTTTGGCTTGCACATGAAGTCAATTTGTTGAACTGCTCCTTCATACCATCTGTAGGCTCAGCAGTCTTTGTCTACATAGTCCTGAAACTGTAAATTTATCTGCAGTGGAAGAATAAGCACACAATTAAAATGAAGTTAAAATCCCAAGGAATGGAGTTGACCATGGAGGTTAAAAGTCCCAAACCCTCAGCATATCAGCAATGTCTGTCAGTATTATTCCCAATGGCAGAGTAGTGTCCTAGCACTGATAAATTGAAGTGCTAGTCACTGTTGCACTTTTAAACAGATTTTGTTCTCTTGCCTTGCTCAGTAAATGTTTCTTCTTAGAAACTAAATAAAAAGATCTGATCCCTTAAATAAGTAATCCTTAAGAATGAATAATATAAAACCAAAATCCATTCTTATCCTTTCTTGACTGACAACACATCTTCATATTTATGTGCCTTTAACTGTCTTCATATATAATTTGCCTTATTTAAATATTTTGCTGTAACTCACAGGCTGAAACTGCAGACAGAAGCAGGCAACTGCTCTGAACTTCTGGGGATAATGTCTAACAGCAGCCCTATTTGTGGTGTAAATATAAAACCAGAATTTGCATAGCTGTATGCAGGACTAATTGCTGATTTTCCAGCAGTGAGTCTTTCTTTGCAGCTCCTAATAAACCAAGTGTGTTTTGATAGTAGGTGACATTGCTATGATACTCAAAGCTTACAGCTGGTTTTTATTATGTTCTTCTCCCTCATTCCTCATCAGAAACAGGGATGCTGCCTTGCTTCATTGTTTTCCTAGCACAAGCAAAGGAGTATCACAAACTGTAGCCAAATGGATGGTTCGCCAACTGCCTTTGTTTCTTCTATGAAAAGCCTAAGTAAAATCAAAGACTGACTATGCTAGACTGTTTCTACTGTCAGCCAGGGCTGATGTAAAGCGAATAGTGCCATTTCATCTGAAAAATGTCTTTAACTATGAAAAGAAAATGTTAAGTTTTTTCAGTAGCATCATCAAATTGCACATCTCTCTGATTTTACCAATGTTACAGTGCTTTAAATATTGTAGGCTTTGAACAACAGAAGAATTATATAAGAAAACATTAAAAAAATCCAGGGAAAAATTAAAAGCAGCAACAGAAAAATTGTTCAGTAAAATGAGGCAAATCACTATGTACACATAAGCTAATTTAACATCTCAAAGTGTAAACAGAATGCAAGAAAGTTTTACTGTTATGTAGCTAGCCAAAAAATGACTATTTGAGTGAATGTTTGCTGATTTAAACACGCTTCACTCATCTTCATTTTCTAGTCTTTAGAATATAATCTGAAATAAAAGCTCACTTTGGCTTCTGTTGTATGATGCTGGTATGTTTGAACTTTTTCTAGTTTTACAAGGCCAAAAGCTGATTTAGGCCCAGCATTACACCACCTACAGTACAGAGGACAGTGTTTATGGTTTGGTTCATTTTCTACTGTTTTGCAACATCAGCTTCATCAGCTGCTTCTGTTCCCAGGTAGGTTCTTCCTTGCACAGTCACTGTATCATCATGAGTTACTTTAAGGAGATAATTTAAGGAGAAAATGACTGAGGAAAGGACAGAATAATGAGAATCTTCACAGGATTCTTTAGCCTCTGTGCAGCTACCTCCTTCACCACACATATATCTATATAGGTGTTGTGTAAATACAAGAAAAAATCTTCTCCTAGTGAGGGTGCCGGAGCACTGGCACAGGCTGCCCAGGGAGGTTGTGGAGTCTCCTTCTCTGGAGATATTCAAACCCCATCTGGACATGTTCCTGTGTGACCTACTGCAGGGAATCCTGCTCTGGCAGGGGAGTTGGACTAGATGATCTTTTGGGTTCCCTTCCAACTTGTAACATTATCTGATTCTGTGATTCTTTGGAGTAACAACAATATGATTCTTGAACCTCAAGACAAGATGAGACTAAGGCTGTCTGTGCCTCCAGAAGTAAAAGCAGTATTCATTTATGCAAAGCTTGCAAATGTCTTTTGCTGCATTCTATATCCTGGCAAGAACTCAAAAAAATGGGACCACAAAATGCTGTTATAAGAACAAGGCATTAAATAGTGATACTAGAAAGAGGCACCTATGAAACTATGCTTCTGAGTCACCATTTCATGTAAGGAACTGTAATTTTCAAGGTTAAGTATTGTTCATATATCTTACAATATATTGCATGGTATATTGTTTGTAAGCATCATAACAGAACATTGAGTCTGACATTCTGCCTGACTTTCTCAGTGCTTTATTTTTTGGAAAATAATGTTTGTACACTAACATCAAACTATACAGGACATTATTTGTCATCACTGTAGGAATTATGTGGTGAGATTTTTCTCAAGCAAATACTGTTCTGTTCTGTTAGCAGGGACATGTATACAGTCATAAGAAAGAAAGTCTCTTTTATCAAACATCCCAAATAAAACAACATAACATTTTCTCATTGGAAAAATCTGAATATTTATAATCATCAAATCAAAGGTTAAAAATTATGTTGAGTGTCAGCTGAATTGTTCTAAGCAACCTACTTATTATATTTAGCCTCTTTTTAAAATTAAGAATTAAGCCAGTTACAAGGATCCTTAGAGGTCACAGTTCTCCAAATTGAGCAAAGCAGGTGTGGACTTTAACTACCTTTACAGGTTCCAAGCATTTCTGAAAACTAGCTAGCTAGATTCCTATCAAAGTGTCCATTATTTTAAAATGTTTGATGGATGACTTGTAAAAATTATTTTAGCAATATTTTTGTTATGACAATAGAACCATGTTTCTGTTATGACAAAACAGCAAGTACTGTCATAACAGAATTCTTATGACAAACCAGCCATAATTTCCAATCATGTTTGATGACCACAGAAAGAAGTCACAACTTACTGGTTTTAGCATTTGACTGCTTCTAAACCACAAACAGTTTTCCTGACTGCTGTGCAGATCCTTGCAGGGTGTATACAAGCAAATACACTTTTGTCTGTGTGGTTTTGGTGTCTTTTTTTTCAGTGAATACTCTTGAGAACAAAAAGTAAAAGACATTAATTTTTCTCAGCAAGTAAATACAAAGCAATTGGGCCACCAGCATGAATTGCTAGTTTTAATGACAATGAAAATATTTCAGTAAATATTCATTCACTTCTTTTTTCCTGCAGGCAGAGATTTGCATAGCTGTCTATGGAAGTATCATTGTTACCTTGCCTTCCCTGAAGATTTCGATCTCAACTAAGCATCAAGCATCTCACAGACATGAAATCCCTGGTCTGAAATAATATTTATTAACCTTTGCAAGCTTTGTGTATGGACTGCACTTGCAAACCCTGTGTCTTTAGATTACAAACAATTTAGAACAAGGTTTGTCTCTTTTGGGCACTAACATAACATAAATATTTACTGCTACGTCTCCCTCATAGCTTAAAGAGTTGACTTGCTTTCAGCCATATCAGAATGTAACATACTGGACAGAGAGCAGAAGAAAATGTAAGCACCCCTACACTTTGCAATACATGCCATGCTGAAGCATTCAAGGCTAGCTTGGGAAACAAATTGCCCTTTCTCAGCAAGCCTACTGAGGCCAAGCACAATATGTCCCAATGTGATTAGGTTGCTTCCATACTGCAGTGACATCATTGGCTTCTTTGGAACTAGCTTTGCTACTTGGTGTTGTACTGCCCTACTACTGAGATGCTATCTAGAGATCAGGAGCCAGAATGAGGCAGAGTTTAGCAGTTGCTCTTTGATCCTATGGTTTTTAAATAAGAACTGCTATTGAGACATAATCTTGCTTAGATTTAATTTTTCAAGTTGTAATATTACTATTTTAAAGAAGGGATGTTGCACACTAGTGTTAGTCTCTGTCTGGGTGAGCAGGAGAATTTCTGGTGCTCTATTTTTCTTTCTCTTGGTAATTTCTTTCAATTTGTTTTGCTTAGACAAGAAGCTTGATTAAGGATACGGTGTGCTCTTAACTGCCTTCTGTAGACAATCACTGCTGTCATGGCTTTATCTTGTGATGCAATGCCCAAGAAAGTTGTTCCACCAGAAGTAATATGGCCTTGCAAATGTGTGCTAAATTTGGAATTCTCAAAGAGTTAGTTTTCTTTTTCATTTTAATTGATGAAATTTCCTGAAGAAACAGAGGTATATTGTGGACTGAAAGCTTAATGTTTTATTCTAGCCTTGACTTGTCTGTTTAGAATACCTCCTTATGATAAACTGGACTGAAATCATTAACCATCAAATAATCTTCAGATTCAATCTTTAAGACCACAGTTCTTTAATTAGATTACAGGTCAAAGAATTCCTAGGCCATCAATATATTCTTGAATAATCTGCTCTCATCTTCTCACTAGTAAATTACATACACTATATAAAATATTTATCAGAGATCACCAGTTTTATCTGTCTTAACTCCTAAAGGTGAAATTAGTTAGGCACGCTGATTCATTCAACCATTTCAGATTTATCCCAAATTCATTATACAAAAAGGCTAAAAGATATTGTAATTAACCAGTAGCAACAAAACTCAATGTTGTTGTTACACAATCATACTTCTCCAAATACCACTGTAAATCTTGAGCTTGCTGCCCACATGCAATGACTATGGATGACACAGTAATTATCTTTCAACCCATCGCTTCACATTGCATCTGTGCAACAGGACATTCTTTTCATAGCAAGTTACACCCTTCTTCAGCTGGTGTTTCTACAATTTCAGATGATCTGGACTTTAGTTAAATAAAACTGTTGGTCTTATTGATTAGGAGTTATAACTTCTAACATGATAGTCTACAAAAGCCCAAGTCAAGGCTGAGGTGAAAAATTGTGCAAATGTTTGGACCTGGCCAGACAAATGTATTACTGAAACACTTAAATTTTACAGTGCATGTGTTTCTGCAACAAGTGATTTTCAGACTACTGAGAACAAATCACAATGCTAATCATCAGTATGACTATGGTGGAATGAACCATTCTGGATTACCTCCCCACAGTGGATCATTATGGAAACCTATATTCCAGGCTATAACGTGGAATTTCTTTATAACACAGCACAAGTATGTGGATGTTCAGGAGAAGAAGGAAAACTTAATTTCACTGAAAGGAGGTGGCAAAATTTACATAGGTCATATGCAAGTTCTTAGATGGAAAATGGTCATGCCAAGTTTCTAGATCTGAATCACCAGATAAAAAATCCTTCCTGAGATCAAATATAACTTTCCTTTGTCACACAATACTCAGAAAGAGAGCTGAATGTTCGTTTCAGCACCAATGACTCCTTGAAAATTTGCCAACCAGACTAAGTCCTTCTTACCATGTGAAATTTGGTATGGCTGCTGGTTCAGCACCCTGCTGTGCAAAACCATTCACCTTTGGGAAGTCACTAAAATCCCAGTCCTCCATTCAATCATCTGTAATATGTTCATATAAATACTATTTATCTCCCTGCCAGTACTCCTATGACCCTTAACTAATTTTTGTAAGGCTACCTTAGAGTTATCAAGAAAAGATACCACATAAAGGTAGGGGGGCTTATGTCAAAGGTGACTATCTCAACAAAAATACCCTCAGCTGGTTCTTTTCTTGAATGTTAGTAGTAAGACTGCATGCTTTACTGCTTGAAAGTGCTAAAGTATCTCACTTTATCAAATGCATCATTAATCCATTTCACCTGAGCTGACAGATAGAAGGGAATGAAGGCTGTTCTGCTCACATATTAACAGGTTGAATTTACACTCTGGCTACCACCTGATACAAATCAGGCTTATAACAGGTTTGTAATACAGATACTTAGTATATGTGATGGTATCTATCACAACTGCCTGGACCTAGCATCTGTCTCAGGACAAAACATTCTCCTGATGCAATGGCACTTCACTCTGGAGGTAGCTGTCTGTAAATTTGGAGATGAATATCAAGCATTCAGCCACTGCTCCATTTCTATTGGTCAAAATACATTTGTTTGTGGCAGTTTATATATATAGACTTGAGACCTTCTTAGGGCTATCTTTTTTTTGTTTCTTTTTTTTGTTTGTAAATTCAAGATGTTGCTAACCAAACCAATACTTCAAAAATACAGGTAAATCTAAGTAAAGTATTCTCTCATTTGGGAAAGACATAGCAAGAGACTTCATTTTATGAATGAATGAGAGGCACATGCAGCTTAATTATCAAGTTCATCCAGGGCTGGCCCATAAGTTTGCTTAAGAAAGAGTGAAACTCTATTATTTTCTTATTCCAAGCAAGAGCGGACTTCTGGTAATCCCATCTCCAGCACCTACATTGCTACTGTACCGAAGCAACATGCTCCTGCTAGAGACAGGCAAACTGAAATTTCCCTTTATGTATTTTGATATGAATTCAAACTACTTCATCTTTCTCTTCTGCTGGCAGCAGAACCCATATCCTTGAGGCCAGTTCTGTGGAAGATGGAGAAACACAGATGTGTTGTGTATTTTCTACCCTTTTGTGCTTTGTCTGTATGAGACCTAAAAAGATTTCCTTTTCTTTTCAACAGTGACCTGTGGATGACAAAAGATGAGGGGCTCCTTTACCTTCTGGACTCTAGAGGAGGAGGAAGAAGAGCAGAGATCAGGTCCTTCCAGGATCCCTTATCCATCTGTGTATTTGTCCACTTGTCTTACACTCACATTTAAAGTTATTTTGGGCAGCCATCTTTTTGTTTTCTATGTGTCCTGGTTTGGGTTAGAACAGAGCTCCGACTTTTTCCTCCTTCTTCTCCTGTGCTTCAGTGGTTGGCATCTGAGGAGAACTCTGTCTGTTCTGCCCTTGATACTGATCCATAAGTTCCTGCATCCAGTATCAGGATCCAGCCCCTGAGCCTAACTCTCAGCTGCTGCTGAGGCCTTCTGCCACAGTATCAGTGGTGACGTAGTTACCATCAAGGGGGGTTTTGGGTTCGGTATTGGGTTTGTACATATTTGTATATATTTAATTTATCTTTATTATTATTATTATTAAAGTAGTTTTAGTTTTATTTTCCAATCCACAAGTCTCTCTCTGTCTTATCCCCTTTCCCTTCCTGTGGGGTGGGGGAAGAAGGGGGTAACAAGGAGCATCCGTCATTGGGCTGGTGGTCAGCCGAGCCTCAACCCCCGACACTATGTTAGAATGAGACCTTAGTACCATATTCTGCTCATGATTATGGTGGTGCTGTAGACAACAAATAGCCACAATCCTATTTTGATTTAAAAATAAAAAGTTATATCATGCAATATTCTTGTATTTCCTCTTAGTTAACATAACTGAAGACTGTGATGTACTCTATCAAGACTTGCAAGTGGGATAAAACTGCTGCACTTTCTGTTGAAACTGACTGGGATTACAGGTTCCTGAGGGAAGAACTAAGGGGCTGATAACTGACCTTCATCAACACTGAAACACTCCCAACACAAAATGAAAATACAATAAGGTCATTTTTAAACACTGTGGAGAATTATGCTTACAGTTTATTTTAAATGTTTCCCTAGAGCTATTGTTTNGGAAGAAGGGGGTAACAAGGAGCATCCGTCATTGGGCTGGTGGTCAGCCGAGCCTCAACCCCCGACACTATGTTAGAATGAGACCTTAGTACCATATTCTGCTCATGATTATGGTGGTGCTGTAGACAACAAATAGCCACAATCCTATTTTGATTTAAAAATAAAAAGTTATATCATGCAATATTCTTGTATTTCCTCTTAGTTAACATAACTGAAGACTGTGATGTACTCTGTCAAGACTTGCAAGTGGGATAAAACTGCTGCACTTTCTGTTGAAACTGACTGGGATTACAGGTTCCTGAGGGAAGAACTAAGGGGCTGATAACTGACCTTCATCAACACTGAAACACTCCCAACACAAAATGAAAATACAATAAGGTCATTTTTAAACACTGTGGAGAATTATGCTTATGTTTCCCTAGAGCTATTGTTTTGCACAATTTACTTTTGCAATTGTGGCAGATGGTTTGTCAGTGGACCTCAGTGAATTGCCCAGAATAAACAGATCCTTCCCAAGTTCAGAGGACTTCATTTACAGTTACAGCCACACCTCCTCTTGTCTCTCCAGATATTCCTCTCCAGGAACATCTACAGCACTTCATTCAGGCTTTGCCTTACTTTGAGTAGTCTCCCTGATACCAATTTGTGGATCAAGATATTAGTGAATAAGACTAAAAATGATGGAATCTTCTGTAAGGAGAACAAAGCTGATATGGAAGGAGGAAATAGCAACTGCAAAATGAAATTTACTTTTAAGTGTTGTCAAAATGTGTATTGTACTTACAAATGTCCTTGTAATATTTTTAAAAAAAACCAATGAAGTCTCAGTAATATGAACCCTCCATAAAGCACTTCTCATTAAATCTTGAAGCAACAATGGAGAAGATTCCCTGGTGTATGTGAATTATAGCAGAAGAGGATGAGTGAAGTGCAAATGCCACAGTATAATTCCTATCTGGAACATTTTAATTGTGGGTAATGGCAGATTTTCAATTTTATAAGTTAAGGAACTGTGCTCGTTTCTGAGACAGAGCTGAATATATTAACTGCCCTTGAAACAGCATCAATATTTCTTCCTGCACAGAGAACAGCACAGTAAAATGCATTAAAAGATGAAAGCTCTTTGATCCTTTTGAATGCTTAAAGATACCAGAATAGTGCCAATAAGTTTTGAGGAAGAGGCTAGACAGAAAAGAAATATTATTAATTGCCAAGATAGCACAATATCCCAAAATAGTGACACTGAGCATGCTAAGGACTACAAAAATTGTTCACAGTTCTACCCCACTGAGTCTCAGGCCACAATGGATTCCTTTTTTTTCCCCCTATTCATTCAGGAGAAGTCGTTAGTATGCAAACATATTTGATCTTGACATACACAATAGCTCTATCTTTCTAGACCTCAATATCAGGGGAAGAAGGCTGTCTGGGATTATATCACAGTGTAGATCTTATAAGTCAGAAGCAGACTGAATAACTGGAATCCCAGAAGTCATTTACAAGAGCCATTGAGCTTCCCTCAATGGTCCACTGGTTCTGCTGCACTCAATGATCTGCTGTGGTTCTGCTGCCAATCGCCAGGTAATATTTTCTTGGAAGATTTCATCTCTTGGCTTCTCATTCATTCATAACAATGACAATTATCTCTGGACTCCATTTCAGTTTGGAGCTGTGCTTGCATAATATCATCAGGCCTCTCTTTGACTTAGACTCTACTAATTAAAATCCAAAGTAAATCTACTGGCCTGAATGCAATGACCCCTGAGACTTGAACACGGCACAGGCTGATGTTTGGGTCCAGCTGCAGTCCCTAATTCTTTTCAAATTATGAATAGTCCCAGGCTAAAGTCTACCCTGCACAGCCTAGGTCTGTTTTTGACTGGTTATTTCAGGTTTTGATTTCAGCTGAAGCTAGAACAATGTGTGGATTCTCTCCCTTCTTCCCTGTCCATACAGAACATATTTTGCCCAACAGGGAAGACCCATGCCAGCAAAATGGATGACTCATGAGTAGTTCTGGAAGGAACCTGGAGAATTATGTTCCTTTTTATTTTCATTTAAAAATGGAACTTAAGCTAAATTTAAAATTAAACAAAAATCTGAAAAAACCTGGGGATAGATTGAGCCCTTCTGATCAAAACTGAAATATTTCATATTCCTTTTAACCTTTCTAAACTTGAGAAAAAATCCACTAAATTTTCAAGCAGAACATGTAAAAATGAGACACTTAAAATCTTATCCAGACACTGTACTTTAAATTTTTACTGAACGAAAATTTGTCAAAATGACACCTTTTATATTTAGATTAAATGTCATTTTCCCATCAGAAGTCAGTAATGAAAAAAATGTTGTTCAGTTCTGCTCACAATGCTGCAGGAATTTGTACTAAAAGATTGATAAACGAGGTAGCAAAATGTAATTATACCTCACTCCTTAACATAGATTAAAATGCAACACTAGAATCCTGAGGGATGCTTCTGGATACATAATAGATGTCCTTCCTTAAAGCCCACTACAGCCATTGCTGGTAAGGTCTCCAAAAGCACTTGTACTAGGGCAGGTTCCAAGACTTTGGCTAAGGACTAGAAGTGCCATGTGCCAGGCACTGGAGAGAAAAAAGGTTGAAGTTGTCCCTGTTTTGAAAAGGGAGAGGAAGCTGTCATGGTGCAAGGATGGGGAGTATGCTGTCATGGTCCAATGGCACAGAATAAAGTCCTTCTGCTTCCTCAGTGAATCTGTGCCTGTAAAATGCCAAAGAGGAGGACACTATCTTCTTTACCTCTTTCCCTTAAAACTGTATCAGTTAGCTGACAGCTTAAAACTACTATTTATTCTGTAGCTTTTAACAGGAAGTCTTTATTATTTTTTTTTTTTTAACCTGTTGGGACATAGACAACCTGGCCCCTGGTTTGAGAGTTGCTGCTCAGTGAGATAAGTGTACAAGACAGTGCTCTGTCTAGCATGATTCCTTCTCCACTCTCTGCTCTGAAAATACCTGCATGAATTTCTCATCCATCACCTATCCTGAAGGATGCTGAGAAAAATCAGTGATGTCTAACATGATAGTTAAGTCTGTGGATCTACTAGCCTTTCCTTCCTTCCCTCACTTTCCCCCTCAACCTTCTCCCAAAAGAACAGAAGCCCATTTCTAAGACTAAAAAGAAAGTTCATCCAGGCTCAACGTGCATAAGATTTGTCACCCAGGCTGCTTTGCTCAGAAATGACAACGTAAAGATCTGTAAACAACAAATAACCTCAAAAAAGAAATGAGCATCTCAAAACCAAAAAGAAAAAAAGCAGAAAGTTATCAAATATGCATTTGTTTATCACAGTCAAGTTTTATGATTCAAACCTGATTCATATATATTTTATGAAGAGAATATCCATTGTGGTGGCAAAATTAAATGTATTTTGAAACTTGTATGTGACATTTATCTATCTGCTCTATCAGAAAAAAGTTGTCATATTCATTCAGACATATATTACTTTTTCAATTTCCTGTCTGTAATGTTTTTTTAACGTTCTTTAGGGTGAAACCACAGGATTTCTCATTTCTCACAACAAAGACCATAACTCATTAGAATTATGTTGATGAGTTTATACCTAAAAAAGTGGCATCACATTTTTTTTTTCTAGAAGTGAACAGTTTTCACTCTTATGCATGACAAACATGGGGTTTTTTTGTCTTTGTTTTTGTTCTTTTTTTCCTAAAAGATAGAGTCAGGTAGAGAATTGTTGGATCCTTCTTTTACAGATGTTTGCCATATAAAATATATATATATATGTTGCATGTATAGTGTAATTTTATCACGATTCAGGTTCTTTTATGAGCCACAAGAGATAACAAAGCACAAGTATTGAAACTCCTTATCTCCTATCTTCCCTTCCAAAAGGATGGTTTTGATAGAAAGTTTCTATCAACTCAGTGCTTAAGAATAAACAGCGAGATGCAGCAGGCGAGGCCGAAGGGTCACTGTTAGAGAAGAAAGAGAAACCAATTAAAGTGAGTTAATTGACAAAAGGCTACAGCTCCCATGCAGAAGACTGGCTGGAGAAGTGCAAAGTGGAGATGGCAATTTCTTTCTTTGAGTTGCTATTAAAGCGACGCCGAAATAAAAACCTTATCTCACGTCCCATATACTCAATGCCAAGTCCCATGAAGGATTCCTCAAGTGCAGTGGGTCAAGTCCTAGGCAGAAAGACTCTCTGATTCTTGTGGGATTTTTTTGCTAGGTTGGTAATAACACCAGCCACAATACAGAGTAAAGTACAGTCTTTGTTGGTAAAAAATGAGGAGAAATTCCTTGAGCAACATTTGAGTTACATTTCAGAACAAAAGCAGAACGGTTGGAATCAGTCCTTTCTAAGCATACAGAATATTTGTGAACAAATACAAATGTAAATAATATTTGGTAAAGCTGGCAATAATTATGATGGCCAAGCTTCAAAAGGCTGGTGATCAGTTTGGCTTACACATATACCTGAAGTTAAATGAACACCAGGAACTAGGGCTATTTTTTAGGACCGAAATTCTTAGAAGACTCTCTGATGACATTTGTGGCATCTACTGGCTGGAGCTGTGCTGAAAATACTTTTAATCTGGCCTGTGGTCTGAGGATTTAGTACATCTCTTTTCTGTCCTAACCAAAACAGTAGGGTGAATGCCCAGAGAAAAATAAAATCTAATCTAACAAAGGGAGAGATTTTTTTCCTCACTACTTCAGGCTGAGAGTTGTTTTTTACAACAGAAGAACCTCAGAGACACAAAGTCTTCATTTATACACAACTGATTTTTAAAGAACAACATCCTACAGATGGAATACTTAATCTTATTTGAAAGAAAAGACACTTAACAGAAAGACCCTCCCTTCACATTGCTACCCACCATTTAAGTATTAATAAAGTTAAGTACATTTTAAATAAATAATTTTAAAAAAAATGAAATAATTGGTCTTTGGGATGCTACTTCTCTATTTGTTTGGGAAACACAATGAAGCAAGTAAGCAAAAAAGTAGCACAATTTTTACAAAACTGAGGAGTCCTCTAGACTGATCCCAGAAACAAGGCAGTTAAGTCAGTGTCAAGTTCTGCATGGCTATCATCAGCTGCTACCAAGACCTGAGTAAGAACTCCTGTGACTGCTATGGGGAGCTTAAGGATAACATTATCTAAAGGACTCAAGTCCCCAAAATAACTGGTATGTGGTATTCTGAGGATGGAATTTATGTAATTTAGTGTTAGCCACTTAACACCAGAAGTCCAGGTGTAGATCACCATACAAGGTGTCTCTATTCAATGTAGACAGCAAGGAATCTCTGCAAGGTGATTCACCACAGCCTAAAATGCATGTCTGAGGATCAGTGAGATAGGACAAGAAGAAATGACCTCAAATTGTGTCAGGGGAGGTTTAGATTGGATATTAGGAAAAAATTTCTTCCCCAAAAGGGTTGTCAAGCCAGGGAAGTGGAGGAATCACCACCACTGGATGGATTTAAAAGACACGTAGATGTGGTGCTGAGGGAGATGGCTTAGTGGTGACCCAGCAGTGCTGGGTTAATGTTTGGACTTGATGATCTTAAAGATGTCTACCAATGAGAATGATTCTATTTTTATTGTTTCATTTTCAAGAGTGCCTATTTCTTCCAGTGATGACAGAGAACACAAAGCAACTAGCTTAGATCTAATGCAGCCTAAGCTGGTTAAAATTAGGAAAAACAAATTCAAAGTCAGGAATCTAAAGAGATGGTGGACTCTGCTGAGGACCAAAATCAATTCTGATACTTGGATGTCATTTGGAAAACAGTTCCCTTTTTATTGACCAGCAAAGAGGTTTTTTTCCAGGAAAAGGCTCTTCTTTTCTTTTTTTGTGAGTAACTACTGAAGACAATGCTTTGAGAATACCTCATTAGTTGAAAAGCTGTTAAACACATGCATCATATGAAACCTGCTTGACCATCTCTGTCTATTCCACACATAAACATGAAGACAGAGATGATTCACTTAAATAACTTCACCTTGACTGGTAATATCTTGACATTTCACTGGAGAGGGTATAACTTACACAGCTCTTAAAAAGTAAGTTTAAAAAAGGACACAGCAATGTCTGTGGACTGATGATTTATTAGAAAGATTCCCTAACCATCTCTTGGAAACCAAATTTCCATGTTCTGTACAAACTTGGTGAGAAATTGCCTTCTTTCATTTCTCTCTGCTCACCCTGTGTTCTTTGAAGGCTCCTTTTGCATCATTTGCTGGGTAGTGTGAGGTCAATTTAAACATTTCTACCTTTGTGCTGCTGCCAGAGACCATAGTGATTTAGGGAATCAGGCATACATCATTCACATTTGTTCCCTCTTTTCACTGCATATGATTTTAAGGAGAAATAAGAGACAAGAGGGAGCCAAGGGTACAACCTGCCCCAGTAAATGCTTTCCAGGAGGAGGTCTTTCCATCAGTGGATCAGGTTATGAGAGTTTGAGCTCAGCTCAGTAATATTTATCATATAGACTTTTTTTTGTATTCAGAAAAAAAGGCTTTTGTTGTAGCATACTTGTGACATTTTATTCTCAAAATACAGGATGTAATACATTGTTGGTTAAGGACTTCCAGGTAAACAAAACTCTTAATTATTCATCACTGTACAGGACAGAAGCATGAAGTTTTTTGAACAGGCTAATGCTTCTGTATATTACTAGGTCAGTAGTTTAGCACCCAGATTTAAATAATTACCCTAACTGAGAAGCTGGCAAAATGCTTCTCTAAATTTTGTCTTTTTGTGTTCCTTTGCCTTTCTGTATCTGGTGAACTGACCATCAGGTAGTTTTAGTCCTTTGAACCTTTGTGAAGAAAACTAACAAAAAATCAAAATCTTAACTTTTCTAAGCAGTCATTAAATATTTAATCACAGTTTCCAGGTAGATTTTTGTCTTGACTATTGTGACAAAAAATCTCTGATGTGGTAGAAAAGAATGTGGTGTTCTTTGCTAATGCCAATGACATGCTGTTCTTATTCAAAGGAGAGTACCTTATGATTTATCTACCCTCTGTGCCCATAGATTCTTAAACTTTCTGTTTTAGCTCAAGAACAACTTCTGTTTTTAAATTCATATATCTACTTGAGAGCAAAAATAAGTGACTGTCTCCTACCTATGTTTCTACCTGAACAGTAGGTGTGACAGCTGGGACATTTCAGTGTATCAGAGTTATGAGAGACTTACTCCTGGGTATAAATACAGATTATCCAGAAGAACAACATACAGACTTAAACATATAGAGTGATGTGCTGGAGGTGCTAATAATAATAGTGAGAGACTCCATACATCAGTATCTGTGCTATTAAAATGAACAGATCTATAGTGCAGATCCCAGAAGATGTGATTTAAACACCTAAAAATGGAAGTCACTTCCCAGCGCTTTGGAGGGGGCTGTGGAGGTGATATTCATCAACATAAGAGACATGGCAAGAAACAGGCAGACTGTGCCATCCTGTAGGCAGGGGTTGGGAAATCTTTCCCACACAGTTCTGCTAAAAACCCCTCAATTTTCTTGACCTTTTAATAGTTCACCCCTGTCTCTTGTGCAGAGCTGCCAAGAGTACCAGTTTACATGGTACCTCCTAATAGTGAAAGGATAGAGTGTTATCACACAGCATCCTTTAACTCCCACCCTGCAGTCATTCACTTATCCTTACCTCTTGGTGAAAAATTGAACCCTTAGAAAAGCATGGGGCTAGTTTTATTCCCCAGTTAATAGGCTGCAGACAATTATGACCTGTGTACAGTCATGATTGTACGCTTCTAACATTGCACTTGAGACAGAATTGAGACAGCAAGCTGAGCACAGCATCTCTTAAGGCAAGATGAACTGAAAGAGCAAAACCAGGCCAGGTGACAATGAGCTAAGGCAACAAAAAAAAAGAATTGAGAAGGAAAGAAGAGGGAAAGTTTAACATGTCAAACGGTGCTGATTCCCCCTCAAAGCTAGTGCACTGCATGAGCCTGATACCACTGTAAGGCTGTCTGACTATCTGTGCTATCAAATAATTATCTCAGCTAAATGCACAGCCTGCAATGAAGGGAGTGGATTAGGCCTCTAGAGATGATGAGTAACAAGTTAAAATTAAACTTTTTTTCAGTTGGGCTGCAATGACCTATTTATACAATTTCTTTCTTGCTAGCTTGTTTTTTTTCTTTAACATTACAAGATATACCTGGCCTCTCTCATCTCTCTCTAAACTGTCTCCCTGATGTCCTGATCACTCTCTGATCTATTCCTCTATCTGCTGGGTGGATGCTAATATGACATATCCAACCTCTAAAACAAACCATTTATTTTGAAACTTGGCTATGTCAGAGTATTTGATGCCTCAAACATCGAAATGAATGTGTATTTGGATACTGGGTACATCATGTCTTGATACTAATTTATCTCCAGAAAAGTGGATTGATTTTTAAACTGGCAGGATATATGCATTACTTCCTTGAATCTCTAGCATGAAGCTAGACATGAGGGGAGATGAGGGAGGGTTCTCTGTGAAACAAAGAGAGAATTGCTTAAGGGCTATGAGTGTTTTCTTTATATTAATAATTTTCTTTTATGCTCAAGGAAAGAGATTCTGTCATTCTCTTCCATTATTATGTAACAATAATATATTAATCTTCTATGAGAGATATTATCCTAAAAATAATATTTAATGAATGTGAAAAGAAGGAAGTTTAAGTAAAAAAGGTACTTTAAAATCATATATATTTAATAACATTGGCATAGATATTTCAAAGTCCTTTTTTTCTTTTTGATATCTGGGCCATTTGCATGCACACATGCTGAAGCCTAACACTGTCAGTATCTGAAGAAAAAAGACAAACTGAGATACACTTTTAGAAAGAGTGCCCATTCATGGTTAGGAGTGTGATGTCTTCTGTTTGAACTTTCCCTGCCACTGGTCACAGGTCAACACATAGGAAAAGACATTGCACAATTCTTTGCAACACTCTAGATTCAAACTAGAAGACAGAGAATGCTTCTTCTTACAGGACAACTTCTCAGTGTGCTACTAGAAGCTTGTAGGTCTGCATGCATGGGTCTGCATTTGTCTGGTTATTACTATGAATGCTTCATGACTACACCTCAGATGTTGGCTCACTATCAAATAAACCAATCAAGCACTTCTGCAACTTTCTCCTCTTTATGTGAAAACTGTTCAGGGAAGGCACTTGTTTTTCATTTTCAAATTCTTCACAAGATATTATTGAAACATCTGAACTCCTCATCCTTTCAGATTTTGAAACAAGTACTGACTGCGCTGGAAACATGGAACCTCAAATTTCCTCTTCTCAACCATTTCACCAGTGCAGCAGTGTTCTAGTACTAATACAGACCAGAAGGCCTCCCACCCCCTAGGGTAGAATTGGCATCCTCAGCTTGCTCCCTGAAATGCCTGTATACCAATGCATGCAGCATGGGGAATAAACTGGAGGAGTTAGAAATCCACGTGAGGTCAAGGAGTTATGATCTGGTGGCGATTACAGAGACGTGGTGGGACAGCTCTCATGACTCGAGTGTGGTCATGGGTGGCTATGTCCTTTTCAGGAAAGCCAGGTCTACAAGGTGTGGTGGGGGAGTTGCTCTTCACATGAGAGAGCAACTGGAATGTATTGAGTTCTGTCCAGGGGTGAATGAGGGGAGAGTTGAGAGTTCATGGGTGCAAATTAAGGGGCAGGCTGGCATGGGGGATAGTGTTGTGGGTGTTTATTATAGGCCACTTGATCAGGATGAGGAAGCTGATGAGGCTTTCTCCAGGAAGCTGACAGTAGCCTTGCAAACACAGACCCTGGTTCTTACAGGGGATTTTAACTACCCAGATATTTGCTGGAAGACCTATTCAGCCAGCCATTCACAGTCCAATGCATTGATGATAGTTTCTTGATGCAGGTGGTGGATAANCCCCAGTGCATTGATAATAACTTCTTGATGCAAATGGTGGATGAGCCAACTAGGAGGGGAGTGCTGCTGGACCTGATACTCACTAATAAGGAGGGTCTGGTTGGAGAGGTAGAGGTTGAGGGCAACCTTGACTGCAGTGATCATGAGATGGTAGGGTAGGTGGCAAGACAAGGGGCAATGGTTGCAAGCTGAAGCATAGGAGGTTCTGTGTAAATACAAGCTCACAGTGATGGTGCTGGAGCACTCAAGCAAACTGCCCAGAGACGTTGTGGAGTCTCCTTCTCTGGAGATATTCAAACCCCATCTGGACGTGTTCCTGTGTGACCTACTGTAGGGAATCCTGCCCTGGTAGGGGGGTTGGACTAGATGATCTTTTGGGGTCCCTTCCAACTCGTAAAATTATCTGATTCTGTGATATCTCTGAGACATTCACATACAGATGTCCAGATTTTATGCCAACAAGAAAGTCAATGGCCTTTATTTATGCATGTAGACATTAAGAAGTTCCAAACCTTCCCAAAACAGCAGCCTTGCTCTACCGGTGAGTCTAGGACTTTAAACATTCAGCATTTTACATTAATTTTCACTTTTGACAGAATGATCTGGCTTTTTAACCCTTTGCCCAAATGGCCCTTCTTGGTTTTGCCTTTTTCAGATATCAGTGCCAGTTGAAGAGAAAGTAAAATTCTGATACTGGGAAAAAAGCATTTAATATATACACATGATAAATAAGATAAAATCTAAAAAAAAGTAAGCATCATGTTACACAAAGAACTATAATCTGGTTTTGGTTTATTTTCAGAAATTATAAGGCACATCTGTAAAGATAACTCAAAGTTTTAGATTTGGTCCACTATTTCCTCTGCTCTCCTATGTCCTTCCTACCCNCCTCTCCAGTACCTCAATGTCCTTCCTATACTGCGGTGCCCAAAACTGCACACAGTACTCAAGGTGTGGCCTCACCAGTGCCGAGTACAGTGGCAAGATCACCTCCCTGCTCCTGCTGGTCACACTATTCCTGATGCAAGCCAGGATGCCATTGGCCTTCTTAGCCACCTGGGCACACTGCTGGCTCATGTTCAGGAGGCTGTCAACCAGCACCCCCAGGTCCTTCTCTGCTGGGGAGCTCTCCAGCCACTCCCCCCCCGAGCCTATAGTGCAGAACATTTCTTTATAAGATGCTCTGGACAGTCTAAAGAAGAAATCCCAAATTGAGTATAGGCTTAGATTCCACTTTAATGTGAATCTCATGCAGCAAGATTTCCATCATCTCTGGTTGGATGATGATGTAGCCTCAAATTGCTCCCCACTTTATCAACTTCTGAAGGCACACAGTGATGCAATATTCCTGAGCATGACACTTGCACTGTTTGGGAAACATCAGTAATACAGAAAGCACATTTATTGGCACCATCTACACACATTAACTTTGTTCACTGCTTGCTTTATGTTATCTTAAATAATTTTCAATGAACTTAGGAAATCTCTGCCTTCAGGTTCCTCTGTGGTCTGGTTGTCAGGAATGTAAAGGGCCACCTAATGCTGCTGGATGAAACTTCTAATTGCCATATTCAGTCTTCCTGGATAATAATGGTCAAACCTTCTCTATGCACAGCAGAGTTTGTTCTTAGGGGAAAGTCAAGGACTTGGAATGAATTCCAACAGTAGCAGGGGAACATTATTTGGTTTATCACCTCTGGCTTCACCACATTCTGCTGCAAAAACTATGGACATTCTGTTATCTGCCTTTCTTTAATGTAAAAATAAGCAATATATATCTCTAAGAAACCCCTTTATATTTTTAAAACCAAATGAAAACTTTTAAAGGAAAGTAAAACAAACAGATAAAACAAACAGTAAAACAAGCAGAGAGACAAAACCAAATGCCCTTATCAACTATATGCAACTATTCTACAAGCTTCTCCTAGGAGGAAGACCAATTTGTGACAGTCACTAGCCATGTTTCTTAATGTGTTACTGGAAGGTGATAAGATATGAAGATAAGGAGAGCAGTGTAAGAACCTCTATAGAACAGAAAGATTTCATTGACTGTGATGTATGTCACTGGTAATAACAATGAAAATTTGCCATATTTATAACCACCTCACAATGATAAGATGAACAGATTATAGGAGTGGTAGTTGCTTCTTTTAATGACTATTTAGTTTTCACAAAAAAAGTAGTCAAGCTGAACTAGTAGTTAGTTTGTTTTTCTCCTCCTTGCAAAACTAATTAAGAAGGCAATGACAAAAACACAGGTATGTCCTGTGTTTCTGACTTGAAAGAATTAATT
This sequence comes from Galbula dea, assembly GCA_013399015.1. Taxonomy (NCBI): domain Eukaryota; kingdom Metazoa; phylum Chordata; class Aves; order Piciformes; family Galbulidae; genus Galbula; species Galbula dea. Next base: position 596,105 of record VWZX01001929.1, on the reverse strand, counting down.
TAGATTACTGAATATTTTCAGAAGCACCTAAATGCTTCAGGCTTTTAAAGCTCTCTTGGAAGTATATTTGCTCCACATAATACAGCACGCTACAAAGACCCCAGAGCTAGTAACTAATGAGCTTGATCCTGTGTCACCTTGTTGAGAAGCAGAATTAATTTGTCCAGCCAAAACACTGTACTACCAAGGATTCTGGCTTCTGGGGTATGTGCTAGTATGGTACCAAGACATCAAAATGTCCTGTCTCTTGGAGTTTGCTTGCAGTGCTCCACCACAGTGCACAGCCATGCCTTCAAGCACCAGGGCTTGTAACACTGTCTGAAGTGAACTCAGGCTCTTAAAGGTAGAAAGTTACTTTTGAAAACAAGACTTGGGCACCTCTGAAAAAAATCTACCTTCAACATAACAGTACTTTGGGCAGAGATCCAGGTATGAGGCTACCAATCTGAAGTAACCTTTGTTGCAAGCTAGATGAAAGGAATTTCAGTAGCCTTTCTGGGTAGATTCTGATCATTTTCAAGCTGATAAGAGATTTCAACATGCAGTTATCCTGTTCTTGGTAAATCTGTTTGGAAGCTTCTGTTGTGATCTAGTATGGCTCCAGTATGTGTTTTCCAGTAAGGAAAAGTTCTGTACTCTTTTAAAATAATGGTCTTGCAGTTGCTATTTGCAACAAATATTATTTAACATATCAGCTCTTGGTAGTTTCTTTGAAATATTAGAGTCTCCTGCATTAGAGGTTTGATTTCAGCTCATCAACCATTCTGAAATACTCTTTCCCTGTACTCATTTTCTTGGAGTTTTGGAGGAAAGTGGTGTTATTTCTACTTTAAAGCTGACCTCTTTGTCCAAGCAGGTTGTGAATTGGTCATACTGCATTTTTGCAATATTTTTGCAATGATTGGTCTTTGGAAAATTGTTTTCTGGACCTTTGTTACTGTGCCCTTTTTTTTTAATCATGTGAGAAAATTAGATTCCCTCTGTCAGATATGGTGCTACCATATCAGGTTCTGAACTTCTTGTTGTTATGAGGGACTAATTAAATATCACTTTTCTATGTTGCAGATGGTAACCATTCTAAATTTCACCACTGTTTTAAAAAATGTGAATATGGATTTCACAACTGTTCACAGCTGTGGATATCCAAAATTTATCAGTGATCACTGTCTAAAACAGGCTAGCTGGCTCTTATTTTGGTATAACCAGCTTCACCCTCTGCCCCTGTCCTTTTCAATGAAACTACCAATTTGCATGACCTGAGAGTTTGGTCCATATGTTTTTTCATTTATGCCACTGTGGCTAAAATTGAGGTTAGTTAAATAGTGCAGTAAAATAAAGACAGTCAGCAAAAGTATGTTAAAATAATTAGTTGTCTTTTGATTCAAATTCACATGGGAGGTAATTAAACAAACAACCTCCTTAATGTTTAGCTTTGGGGAGAGGAGACCTATGGAAAAAAACATCTTCCCTCACATCTGACCTTTTCTCATAATATGTACCCTTTTCTTCCTGCAAACAGCAAAACTACATGTATTCAGCCCAGTGAAACTTCAAGGGGGAAAGTGGAGAGTCAGACTCCACCCAGCAGAAATTCAATAAACAATATGAAGGTCTGACAAAGGAGATTTGCTTGGTAAAAGATTTTCCAAAGAATGTTCTCAAATCCCAGTATTATTTGAGTGTTACAGTCCCTCCCTCTAGCCTCTCCCTCAGAATGTGCCTCTTTTATTATCTCAGGCTTGTAATGAAATTTCCTTAATATATACCATGCTGATAACACCAACTTAGAATTTTCTGTCAATCTTAGCCCTGAGAAGACATTGGTAGCAGTCACTATTTAAACAATTATTGTTTAGATTTTTGTGGACAGTTAGATGTTATGAGGGCTAAAACATCAGTGCTTAGCATGTAACATAGCTTCATAGCTGAAACAGATGTAGCAATGCTAACAATCATTAAGAAAAAAGGCAAATGGACATTGCACACAAGAGAACAGTATGAATTGCACATATTCAGAAGGCCTTTGATGAGTCTTATAAATTAGGTGGCTTTGGACCTTCTAGTACTTCTGGAAGAGCTAATAAAACCCACCAAAGTACCCAACAGATGGCCAACATCCTCCTTTTAAGTCCCATGAGGAGGATCACCTTGCATTCCTGCTGATAGTTGCTAATTTGATTGGTTAGTGTAAAAAAAACCACCAACCCTAGCTCACATGCCAGTCTCTGTGTGTCTTCTCAGAGATGACTGCTAGTTTGAGAATGGTACCTTTGTCATGTGACCTGTAGCTGTCAAGAGATTCTTGCATCTATGGTTCAAGAGAATTCAAAGTTTTATCAGCAACTTTTCCTATACATACTAATTTGATCACCATAGCATGCTCTACCAAAAAGAAAAAGGAGGAACAGGAGAAATAGCAAAACAAACAAACAAACAAACCCCAAACCAAACCAACCCTAGAATCAATGTATTTGGATGTATTTATACACAAAATTATAGCACTGTCAGTGATTTAACAGAAACAGTGCAATTCCTTATAAAGCTATACATTTCAGTATTAGAATATCTTATTTCTATTCAGCTGAAATATAATAATCAGCTGAAATGAAACTGAAACAAAAAGTTTATAAATAAATAAGTAATAAGGGCTCCCTGCACCATTTTTTCTCACCTGTTTAACTAAGCTGCATTAACTTCCACCTTAGATTTTAAAAACATATTTTCTTTTGGAAGGGAGATAATATCAATTGAATACCATGAAAACAGAAAGAAAATGTTACAGTCACCTCTTTCCACACATTTTGTAATTAGCTCACCCCCCCAAAAGAAGGTCTTGTCCATGGGAATGGAGTGGTCCTAGCACTGTGGTCTCTCATATATTTTCTACACTGTGGCCTTGGCCACTTTGACTAAGACAAGACAGCTGCTATGCTTAGAATTATAAACTCAGTTTGCAAGCAATTCTTACCACTTCAGAAAAGAGCAGTTACAGAAAACAGTGAAAATAACAGCACCTACACGTACACACTTTATATTTGGGAATATAGAAATTTCCTTTTGGGGTGAAAGATACCTCAGTACTATCTAAGCTAGTCCACAATGAAGACAATGCTATTTTTAAAAATCCTTCCCTGCTTTTTATTGTACATGACATATTACATTGTACTGTACAGCATGTGGTGATGAGAAATTCCCTGCTTATTTAATTGTGATCCTTCAATGAATTTGAAAGGGAGTGCTTTATTTCCATTTCTGTAATTTACTAGTTCTTTAGCTGATGATTTTATTAACTCTTGTATTTGAGAACTGATGCTTAACAGAAAAAGAAGAAGGAGGGAAAAAAAAGGCCCTTGGCAGTATTGTGAAGGCCTGGAACTGAATAATGCACTTTAATAATGAGGGATAGAGCTATGGCTTTTGCTGATGGCTGTGACCGGCTCTGTGACCTGATTATGTCGCAGAGTGTCAGCAGCTGAGACACTACAAAAGGGAGAGCATCCCATCAAATCTATCTCCATTGTAATCACTTGCACTGCTGAGAGGCTTGTTAGGAGCAGGGAATCCATCAGGCCTCATTAGCACCATTTGCCATCAAGAAGCTCAAAGAGCAAACGTGTACCCTCTCATCAGAATAATGAGAACCAAAGTACTCCTATTATCTAATTGGATCAACAATGCCTCTCTCTCTATTTAGTTTCCTGAGCTATTTGTGGACTACAACTCTCAAAAAGTAGTTATTTTTTGTTCATTGCCAGGGTGGAGCTCTGTGCCAGGTTTTTCATATACAGAAGAATTTTACATCTGAAGAACGAGGTATGGTCACAATGAAGCCCGAGTTCCTCCAAGGGCAGCCTTAGATTGTACTGATGCCACCCCAATTAAGTTCACTGTTCAATTAAAGTACATACAGTACAACTACACCATACTTATTTAGTTTTTCCTATTAACCTACTAGGAAATAAAATGTATTGGTCTCTTTAACCACAAGAGTCTTCGTAATACAAAGTGTTTTCATGTTACTTTTTCACTCTTTGTGGTAGCATGTTCTTTTGCAATTGCTGAATTAGGATCTATTTTTCTCCTACTAGACAACTCCAATCTTTCCAAAAAAAAGAAACTAAAGTTACTCAACACCCAAAGTTAAAATTTATCTGATTCTGTTGAAGTCTTACACAAAGAAGACTTGCACAAATGCAACTCATGGCAACTAAGCACTATGTTTTAGTAGGAAGCTGGCTTGCAGGTATCATTCAGGGAAAACAGAAGCATCAACCTTGCTTCCATATTTCTGTGGTTCATCTCACAGAATCACACAGAACCAGAGAATCATTGAGATTGGAAGAGACTTCTAAGATCATCAAGTTCAAGTGTCAACCTACCATTAAGAACACAACCAAAATACACCTCTTGTACTTAACAGACATAGTAAACCTCACTCAAAACTCCTAATATTATTTTTGTTTTCATTTGCAATAAGGGAGCAAAAAAGAAAAATGGCTGGTTGTTACATCTCTGAAGGATCCAAATGCAGCAATGACACTAGGATCCTCCTATAAGGGCAAGCTGAATTCGAGTGGGTAGACAGCTTCTCCTTGAAATCAGTGTACCTACTGACAGGGTGGAATCCAGGAACTCTGCTGCCTTGGCCTTTAAATTTAAGATATAAAAGCCCAGTCCTACAAATGCTTCTTGGAAAATGTTGAGGGTAAACAGAATGGAAGCTGTGTTTCATGTGCCAATAGCTCTTCAAAATATGCCTCTGAAAATGAAAATTTGATTTAGAGTCCTCTACCTGTGCTACATCAAATTAACCAGGTGTTCTAATCATATTATTCCAATGGATTAGAACCCTTTGCTACAGTGGTCTCAGGGAGTATATTGCCACCCAAAGCAAAAAACCAAACCAAACCCAAAATTAAAAAAAAATAATAACATAATTATTAATTCAATAATTAAACTAATAACAAATATGCTATACAAATGATTGTTAGTATATATTAATTTTGTTGCTATGATTGTAAGCACTCCTAGAACTGCTGGGAATTAAGGCCATGCCATATGTCACTTAAAAGATCATTTCCCTAAATTTGCCATAGGTTCTTGGATTTGACCTGTAGCTTAATGTCCCCTGGGATTACTGATCACCATATATTTAGCCAGACAGATGGACAGTTACAAGCCCTGAATAACAGAAGCAGTGTATAATTACAAAGACTGCACATACAAACAGTCTGGTGAGTCATCCAGCTCTATGTCTGCAGGAGTGAATTTTGAGTGTCACACTTGTGATTGTTTGAAAGGGCCAGTTTTCAAAGGGCAGATTCTTAACATATGATGGAAATTTGACTCCTTAATGAGTCCAAGCAGATCATTTAGGCATGGGGCATCCCAAATTACTATCCACTTACACTCTCAATTGTGAAGAAACATACCTTTCAGTTCTTGTTTTGTTGCTATAATTTTATTAATTTGCAAAGAATGTAATTTAATTTCTGGTATGTAGTATAATTACACTGAATAGTCCTGTTCTGTAGACAGATAGCTTCAGAAGTGTGCTCTAAGCAACATGAGTTGATGCTAAATATTATAAAAATGGGTGTTATATTACACACTTATTATCAATATTTATCTGTATTATGGCAAGGGCTGCAGTACTGATTATAAACCAAGGAACATTTGTAAAAAGAAGTAATAAAAAGACAGCTCTGTTGAAAACACCTAGGCAAATAGATGGGAAGAATATTCCATGTTGTTGGATAAAATCTCAGAACCTTTCTCTTTCCTCTTTCTCTCCAACCTGTGGACTTATTGGACATTACATTATATGCTGAATAAAAAAGACTGAGCCTGAGGGAATCAATAGGTTCATTCAGTGATATCCTTATAGTAGCATTTTTTAAAACCAGAAAACATAAGAGAAATGTGGCCATTTGTTGTATGTGGAGAACAAGTAAAAGGAAAGCTATGGAAAAACTAGTCTGGGTTTATATCTTCAGCTCTTACAATGAACACCTTTGGTGCCAAGTGCCTCATGTGAGTGGTGTTGTGAACCATTTGTGGAGCACAGATAGAAACAAGCAGGCTTCTAGGTTGGAGCTGATCTGACCGTGAGTTATAGGTATTATAACCAACTTTTCTTCCAAACCAATACCCCATCCCTCCAGAAATCTTAATAGGCTTTTGAGAGCCTCCATTTAAAGCTGGCTGCATAAAATGATCCTTTGATGAAAAGGGATTGAAACAAGGGTTAAAGTAGACATTGAAAGGTTATTGTAGAGGGCACATTGTTCATACAATCCTCCTTTAATATGTGTGGTGTGCACCTGCGATAAGATGATTCATTAGATAAGGCCTCACTTTGACAAGCTCCATCGTTCAACCCTCGGGGTAGTGATGGAACAATTCTGCACCCACCCAGTAAATATAACAAGGTCAGCAGTTTTTTTCTCTGGGACTTGGGTGGTGATAGCAAAGCTCAGGATGCATCTTTGTTTATGAGTTATGTTAAAAAAAGGGGGAGGAGGGGAAGTTCTCTTCTTGTCTTTTCTTTTTCAATAGGCCAAACTAAAAGATGTCACCCCTGGTCTAATTAAATAACATGGTGATAGAAAATTACCAGGAAAGAAAATCTTCATGGTAAACAGCAAGAGCAGAAATGAAACTTTAGATTCACATATAATCCAAGCTGAGACATTTCAATAAATGTTTACAGTACCTAACATCCCAGTAAGCACTGAGGGTATCACCATATGCCCAGTTTGTAGCATTTAGAATAATGACACTGAAATTGCTCAGTTACCAGCTATAGTCATAAGTTACGTTGACAGATTTGTTGCAGTGACTTTATGTGAAACAAGCAGTAGTGTTAATTTTCATCCTAGTAAATGCAATAAAGAATGACAGCAGACACAATCTGAAAGCTACTTAAGCAGGCCACATCAATGGAATTATTTTTATATATATATATATATATATGGATTTAGATGCAGATCTTTCTGTATCATATAGAGACTGAAAGTGAAATAGTTTGTGACAAATCTAAAGCTCCCAAATGCAGCTAATGCCCAGTCTTTCTCTTAGACAGACCATAAACAATGTTGAGGTTTCTGTTTGGAAAATTTTCTTTAAAGCAAAAGTTTCTCCCAAATTTGCATCACATACTAACAGGTTCATTACAAATTGTTTAACGTGTCTAATCAGCAAATGAGCAAGCCACCCTGTTAAATCTATCCCAGGTGCTTCATTATAAATTGTCTTCTTTTACTTAAAGCATTTAATACCATTTTAGAAATGAAGTAATACAGAAATGCTACCATTTGCAAAAATATGTGGTCTTAAAGTAGCACTTTAATATAGTTGTCTGTTATTAGGCATATATAAAGTGGAAGAAGGCAGCTGGTACGTTAGGAATCACAGGGCTGCATATATAAATGGTATTTTAAACACCATTTTACTGCACTATTGGGATCTTTTCAGAAGGTTGAATTAAAATACAGCAAATGTTAAGCCTTCTCTAGCTTGAAAGCACTTTCTAACAGCTCGTAGCTTCCAGTTCTCAGACTTCCCACTTCTTACCTTGCCTGGCAAATCAATATTTATTTATCTTCAATATGTGTACTTTCAGATTGCTGTCATACAAGCGGAACTCATTTCTGTCCCACGATCAGCCTGCCATCAGAATTCACAGTTTACTCCATCTTCTACTCACCTGTCCTTGTGCATTAGTGACAAGTTGACCTGTGACCCCCTGAAGACTGGAGAGGGCATTGCCGAAGGCCTGGGAGCTTGCTATTGAGCCCATGGCTGCTGCTGCTGCAGCCGCTGCTGCTTGACTTGCTAATGGATTATTAACCAGCTGAAAAAAGAAAGAAAAGATCATGGTAACCCCCCCCAGTAAACACAGAAAGAGAGAGTGCTAAGTGAATAACATAAAAGTGATTGTGTTAATGTGGGTAAAAAACCTGCCTACTCCAAGAGCTTGAGTACTTTTGAGAGGTTCTTATTTCTGAGGCATTGGTGTTTTGACAAGGAATGGTTTTTAAAAAGCCAGAGGAGATTCCATGTTAATATTGAGGAATAAAACTCTTTTTAAAAAATCTTTTATTCTCTCTTTGTGTCTTTTTTGAGTTACACTAGATGGGTTTTTTTAGGTTCAATGTGTTACTGTCACAGGTGTAGCAGCCTCATCCTGCTGTAAACAGTAATCACTGAAGATATGAACATTTGATTTTAATGAGATATTTACCTGGGGATATTCAGAACAGAGACTATTTTACTAACCACCCCAGAAATAGTAAAAACCTGCAGATCTTTTTAATTTATATCATGAAAGACTTGGTCTCAACATCTAGATAAATCACAGCAGAAGATTCAACTCTCTGATATTGTTCAGTAGAAATTGACTAAGAACTCAAAATTCATTTGCAAAAATATGATACTGAGCAATTTATTGTATCCCATCTGTGAATGATTAATTGCAGGACTAGATGATCTTTTGAGGTCCCTTCCAACTCCTAATATTCTGGGATTCTGTGAAATGTGTTGTACTGCCCCCTTCAGTTGGTTCTACCCAGGTGCTCCATATAAAGCATAGAGTACAGTCATGGCTTTCACCTTAGGAGGCTATGGGAATCCCACAGAAGAACATTCCTATCAACATTTGGGTTTATCAGACAAGCAAAATATGTTTTCCCTTGTCAGAATCAAATATCCCCCTGGGAGATGGCATATTCACTGGATTATTGCAAAGTTTACATTTTCTCATCCTTTTTCTGAGAATGGACAAACTTTAAATCAAGCACAGAGGGATGACAGTTAAAAAAAAATAAGAAAAAAAAATACTAGGAACCAACATCACTAGAAGAACTGTTCTGAGAACAATCAAACACTGAGTTCAACAGGCTGAAAATGTATTTTAGCATGGGTTTACCCTCTGAGAATCATCACATTTTAGCAGAGCTTGCAAAATGCACACTGGCAGAGTAAAGAAGTTTGAGGGAGAAAAAAGTCTGAGACCAGCAAAGACTTTTTTTCTTAGGCTCAGGTGAAAGTGCTGAAGCTAACTTAGAAAAACTTAATACTTGAGCTGAAATTAGGAGGAGTTCTAAGTCCTTAGATGACAAGTAAATTATCTATTCTACAGAAATGGAGAGTCACAAACACCAGCAAGGGATGTACTCCACAGACAGGCTCTGCTTCAAAATAGGCTATAAAAAATTAATCAGTGATTAGTAGATGTTTTAAGCATGTTACAGATATGAGTAGTGTGTATGTTATAGCTGTTTAGAAGCCCATCAGTAGAAGATGTCAGATATGGTTATAATCTATGCTTATAAGAAACCTACTTGTCTGTTGGATGTTGCAAAATCTACAACAATTGATTGGTCATACATTAAAACATTGATTAATCATTCATTAACCCTTCATGAAGTATTTATAAATGGAACCTTGATATAAACTGTTGCCTAAAGGGGCACCTTGGGCACATCCAATCCCTCCAGAAATTGTAAAGTAAATAATTAAATAAAGATTAGTAGCAGTGCTAGACAGAAAAGATGACATTGTTGGAAGAAGTATTTTGATTTGGAAAAAATTGTTATATGAATCTCCAAAAACAGTTCAAAGCATCTCGTTGCAAGAAAATCAAGCAGGAATAAAACACAAAGAGGGAAACTACAGTGACTGCATGATTAGAGGTCCTGAGGAGCTGTGAAGAGAGTGGAGAGAGGCACCATGACCAAAGGCAAACCTAGGTCCCTAAATGCAGAGTGCAAGTGATTCCACTGACCACACCAGGTGTGAGCCAGAATGTAGTTGTCTGCACTCCTCAGTGACTTTGGGGGTGGTGCCTGAGCATGGCAGTGTAATGTCAGATAACAGTATATAGATAGACTTGTCAGATTTCTGCTCAAAACAGTGGCATTTCTTTATTGTCCAGATCAGAAGCTGGTAAAGCACCTTGCCTTTCTCCACAGCACTTCATGGGCAGCACTGGGACTTGGGGTAAAGTCCTACTAGCTGTAAACACTTGGAGAAGAAAGATGTAGCAGAAAGAAGTGTAAGACTTTCAGAAAAGGCCTTCTACAATCTTGTTAGGAATCCACAAATGACTGCACCTATGATCCTACAGCATCTGACTCCAAGTATAAATGATAATCTTTGCAGAGTTACCTGATATAAACTATACTCATTGCTACAGTTTATGGCTTCAGTTATGTACAGGAACAGTTACTTGAGGAGCATAAGGAAGCTTGTGAATCTGGAAACTAAAAAGGGTTAAAACCTTGTAAAAACCAGACTATCGCCTCCTAGAATCTCCTTTCCATTTTTCTTGCTCCAGTTTTCAAAACCTGTACATTTTCAAATACAACAATAAAATTTAATTACAACAAACCCTGGAGACACTCAGGATTGCTTTTAGTTGCATTACAGAGATAAGGTACTTATTAAAAATGATGGCAGAAGCTATGATATGCATAGGTACCCTGGGTAGTACCAGGCTCCAGGAAAAATCATAGTGCATGGGCCAACTATCAGGGTAATAGACTTCCAAGTGGATATAAAAACATCCTTATCTGTTCATAAGTTTGACTAAAATGAGAAGATACATTTTTGCTATGAGTGCTTTGAGAAGCTGTTGACTACAAGTTACACTGTTAAACTGACCCCATTTAAATCGTGGGCAAAATGAGGATGGAGAAAAAGACCTCAATTCATTATGTCTGGATAACAAGGTAACTTCTAACATATTATATCTTGCTTTTATTTTGAAAATAAAATCTCTGCCTTGGGAGGTTTATGCCTTTTCTCAGTACAGGTTTGATCCCTGAAAACACTTTAAAGAATTAGAGAATTACAGACTGCTAGGAGTTGGAAGGGACCTCGAAAGATCATCTAGTCCAACCCCCCTGCCAGAGCAGGAAAGCCTACAGCAGCCGGTACTTCTAGGGGGACTCCCATCCAAGTACTAACCGGGCCCGACCCTGCTTAGCTTCCAAGATCAGACAAGATAGGGTGTTCTCAGGGTTTACTTAGACCTTACTGGAAAGATGAGAAATGTATTATGAAAGATTCCACAAAGAGCTCTTCCCATTTTCTTTCCACATTTACATAATGATTTCATTTGGAAGGCTGGGACATTTGGAGCTGTCAATTCCAGTGCCTAAATTTCTGCTCCACTCCATACACCAGCCACAACAGCAGGTAATAGGATCTTAGTTTAAGGTGACAGACCAGCCCTCTCAAGGATGCCTCCACTAATGACATGATTATATGAGGAAGAAAACTTTATGAGGAAGAATCTTGTAACAACTGAGGAGCTTCAGTACATTTTTCTGACTTCCCAAAGCTGAACTTTTAAAGGAAAAGCATATGAAAGTTGTTCTGCTCTAACTCAGTGTAAAGCAGGAGCCATTCTACTGCAGGAAACAGAACTCAAACAAATAAAAGTGACCTGTAAAATGATGGGGGATGAGAGAGGCACTACTTATGATAACCTAGAACTGTGGCTTGTGAAATTTCTAGGGTTAAGAAACAGCCTGCAATAAGAACAGTGTGGTAGAGTCAATGCTGTGAGCAGCTTTCTTGAGAGCTACAGATACTTTTTCCTTCTGGGAATATACTTTCTTCCTCTCTTTTTTTCAAAAGCTAACTTAGAATCTCAGTGAACTTGCATGAGAAACTAATCAAGCATTCATGTATTGTGGCATACAAGATCAGATATGGTAGCCTACACAGTAATTCTACTTTTAAAGGGCGAATCCTACTGAACTTTCATTCCCCTGGTCTGCAAATGGAAGAGCCAGATTTGCTCATTACAATATCACACATTCAACAAACATAAAGAAAAAGACAAACAGTTTGACTGGTGACAAGCCAAGACATTTCAGGATGCCAGAGCACTGTATGAAAAATTTGGCCTGTAAAGTGAAAGGTAAGTTCAATATATGAATAAATGTAGATCTTGTGTGCTCTCTAAAAGTCTGGGGAGAAAGGCTAAGAGTGGAGGTACACTATCTGAATGCAGCAACGGAGAAGGGAGGTACACATTGTGGAGTAACTGCAGGTATAACTTCATTTTACAAAATAGTATTAGTGTTTTCAGGAAGGCTGTTAAAAAAAATCACATTTCTGGTTATCTCTTAGAGATTAAATTAGTGTAGAAAAGCAGTGTATTTGGTTAGGGACCAACAAATCCTCAGTCCTCTATGTTCTCAGACAATCCTTTCTGTAGGGAGCATCACACTACTGGATCAGCTACGGATCAGCTACTAAGACAGTTTACCTAAACCACTGCTATCCAAGGGAAAACAGAAAAATCATTTGATTTAAATAAGTCTAAAAGTTGTGAAGAATTCAGCAATATCTCTTAATCAGAAAGACAAGCCATTTTGATTTTCTATCTAGACTACGTGCAAAATGATCACAGAAATGAAATTTTTGTTAGCATGATATTTCCTTTCATAGGAATTTTTAAGAGAAAATTTATGAGAATTCTATCTATGCTTAGATTATGAGACAATTACACATTAAAATCTAGTGGGGGTTATTGCCATTTTTTCACTGTGGCTTGTGAGACAGATTCTGGGTAGTAGTCTCTTGGCCTTAAGGGCAAAAGATTTTCAAACTGAGCACACGCTTCTGAGGCTATTCTGGTACAAGCTGGAGAGTTGGGCAGGGAGAAACTGAATGAAATTCAATAAGGCCAAGTGTCAAGTTTTGCACCTGGGAAAGACCAACCCCATGGATCAGGATAGGTTGGGGACTGACCTGTTGGAGAGCACGGAAGGGGAAAGGGATCTGGGGGTCCTGGTGGATGAAAGGATGACCATGAGCCAGCAGTGTGCTCTTGTGGCCAGGAGGGACAATGGGATTATGAGGTGTATTAGAAGGGGTGTGGTTAGTAGGTTGAGAGAGGTTCTTCTTCCTCTTTATTCTACCCTGGTGAGGCCACATCTGGAATATTGTGTCCAGTTCTGGGCCCCTCAGTTTAAGAAAGGGAACTCCTTGAAAGAGTCCAGCACAGAGCCACAAAGATGATGAAGGGGGTGGAACATCTTCCTTATGAGGAAAGGCTGAGGGAGCTGGGTCTCTTTAGCTTGGAGAAGAGGAGACTAAGGGGTGACCTCATCTATGCTTTTAAATATGTGAAGGGTGTGTGTCAGGAGGATGGGGTCAGGCTCCTCTCAGTGAAGTCCAGTGACAAGACAAGGGGCAATGATTGTGAGCTGAAGCATAGGAGATTCCATGTGAATACAAGAAAAAAATTTTTCCCAGTTCAGGTGCCAGAGCCCTGGAACAGACTGCCCAGAGAGGCTGTGGAGTCTCCTTCTCTGGAGATATTCAAAACCTGTCTGGACATGCTTCTGTGTGACCTGGTCTAGGGAATCCTGCTGTGGCAGTGGAGTTGGACTAGATGATTTTTCAATGTCCCTTCCAACCCCTAACATCCTGTGATTCTGCGATTCTTTGCTACTGTGACCAGAGTTGTCATCTCTACTGGGCATAGCTGTCAAGGTTGTGGTAGTGAGGGAGATACACAGAAGAAAGATTAAAAAAAAAGAAAAGTGAACACAAGAGGGAACACCAGGGTCAGAGAAAGGAGGTTACCTCCACAGCAGAGCAGGTGTCCCCCCTGTAGCCCTTGGAGGACCCCATATTGGAGAAGATAGGTATTTCCTGGTAAGAACTGTGATCCGTGGACAGCCTATGCAACAGCAGCAGGCAAGTGTGGGGAGGAAGAGCGGCAGAGGGACACAGTTACGGACTGACCATAGCCCCCCTTCCCCTCTACATCACTGGGATTGGGTACAGGAGTCAGGAGTGAACAGATGAAGTTAAGTTTGGGAGAAAGGGGAGTAAATTTATTTTAATGTGTATCTTTTTGCTTCTCACTACGTGAATCTATTGTAAATGTCAATAAATTAAAGTTAACATTATCCCCAAGTTGAAGCTGTTTTGTCCATGACAGTAATTAGTAAGCAGTCTCTCTATCTTGACCCACAAGCTTTCCCATCCTGTTTTCTCCCTCATTCCACTGGGGTAGTGAATGAGTGGCTAGGTGGACATTTGGCTGTCAGACAAAGCTACCCCACCACACCATCCCTTTGCAGTAGCTGTAGACTATCTCTAACAGCAACAATATGCAAGTGTCTTCAACACCTTGAAGTCCCAGAAGCAGAGCATTCCAATCTAGAAACCTATATGCTTGGTTTCTAAACATGAATGAATTGATGCAGCAGTTGTTTCCCTGGAAGTCCCTAGTAGCTCTTCTGGAAAATTCTTTACATGGTATTAATGCTTATATTGCTAATTGTCTTCAACATGAACAAATACCTTGTGTCAGTAGATAGCTCCCTGGACCTACACTGAATCTCAAAATGCCTGAAGGAATTTTAGAAAAGACATTGGAAAGACTGCTTCAGCTTAATCCTGGGAAAACACCTACACACCACAGTGGTGAGTGCCAAATAAATTCTTGTAATGGTCAACAACAATAAGAGCACTTAGCATTTATATAGAATTTTGCAGCCAAATTTTTCAACTCTGGATGCCTGAGCTCTGCCAGTTTAGTTTATTTTTAATGTTAAGCAAAAATAAGTCAATTTTTCAAGAAACTTGGGAACATGAAGATCACAAGAAAGCTAAGAGAGAATATGGAGGTAACATAAACCAAAGTAAGTTCATTTTATCCAAAAAGATACTAACATTTTAGAGACCCTGTATGGTTTAGATATCAGTTATAGACATTTATTTTATTCTATTGTGACCCTTCCTTCTCTTCTATTTAGTTTATGTAATAGGATAATTACAGCATTTAACTTCTATAAATGAACAACAGGGCAAAATGTCTAATATAATGGCTGTCATAGAGCCTAATCATGCATAACTATTTGAAAACATGCCCCAGCAGGCAAATGTTTGAAGCAAATCACAAATTATGAAAAATATCTGTCAACATTTGTTTTTTGTACAGTTCTCAGATATGATCAACCTATAAACAATACAACATAGTTATAATATCCAGACCCATCCAATAATGCCTGGTTATTTCAAAACTGCACAGGTCTATGTTTGCAAATGCTTGTAGATGGCAAGAGTTCCAAAGAGGCTGCTTAGACAGACATTTTACTATATGCACATACATTAGAAATTTAGCTGCAGAACACAGTGTAGCAACAAGGACACTGGAATATCTGAAACATCAACTTGCCAGGGATCCTCAAAATACCTGGTTCTTACAGATCCTTAATCTGCTCATTATATACATTTATTGTGGCTGAGCTATTTGCTGTCTAAATCTCTGCTGAATTTTCTATCAGGAATAAGTAGTGATAGTGGTATCATGACTTGATTCAATGCAAAGTGACACGACCTGAGGTGATGGGAAGCACACAGTGCTCATGTATGCCTTGACATGACATGGATAGAGGAGGAGGCACAAAATTTCTCCCAGTCTCTTTGGAAAGAAGGTGCTGCTGGTCAAATTGGTACCCCTGGAAAAAACTATGATAACAATTTACAGAATAAATATGGTGCATTTTTAATGGAGCCATGGGAAAACAAATAAAGAGTAGACATCGTTCCCAGATCTCTAGGACCCAACTACTGGAGACATAAATAATGAAGAACACATTAGAGCACAGGCAAGGAAACCATCCCAGACATTTTTGTTACTGCTCTATTAGTGACAGATAGAAAAGACAGAAAAGAAAGTAGGGGAAAGGAATCCTGTTTGGGTCTACTGCTACAAGATAAACTAAAATGAAGGTGTCAGGATGACTGAGGCTGGATGTTTTATGTTTACCAGAAAGAAGAGGGAATATATTTAAATATACTTAATATATTTAAATATAAATGACTACCAAGAATAGCTGACTGATCCTTTTTCAGCAAGTCAGTACTTACAGGCTACTCACAGACTCTAGTCTCGTGGGTCCACATGAAATGTTCCAGATCCAGATTTCAATGAAACAGAGCTATCTTGGTTTAAGCTGGTTAACTACCTTTATGTTTATGCAGTCTTTAACATACCTACAGCTGTTTATTTTATGCATGACGTAAACATACTTAAACAAACTGCCCCATCTGACTTGATGAAATTTTGCATTGCTACTAACCATAAATTGTTCTGGTGCTCATGAAAGAGGAAAAAGTGTTGGAAAAATGACCCGAATTCTCTAATTTTCTGAAGCAGATCCTATATGTGGCAAGAATGAAAGCAAAGAGCACCTCCTAAACTTTCTGAAAGAGGCTACAACTCAGCTCATTTCAGGTTGATTAGTTCCTCGGTTGCTGTGTTTGTCTATTTTAGAATGATTTATCTGGCTTCTGAAAAATGCTTTCCCCACAAGAAAAATGGTTACTCCAGGGCTCCCTTGCTGCTAAAAAAATGAACTCTTATCAAAAGGAAATCGCCATCTGTCTTCTCGGATAAGAGCCCAGCACTTGGGTCTCGGTGATGTAGGCTCTGTAGAAAGTGTGTCAACCGTGAGACAAACCAAATTAATCTCCTTAATCTAAAACATTTATTTGCCTTTAATTTGAATGCGCGAATGGCGTGTGTGCTTGGAAACACAACCACTTGCATCTAGCAATGCTCAAGATGCAATGTGATAAAGCATGATAATATGATGCTGCATGCTGGCTATTTGAGAAAATCTTTCTGAAACAGTCTTGTTTTCTAGGACAAGGTGCAATCTCAGTATCCCTGCATGGAACTGTTTACCTGAATATTCCTATTAAAAATAAGGCTTTTAGGTACAGACCTCCTCATTTGCCCATTGACAAATAAATCCTGCTTAATACTGAGGGACATAATGCTGACTGAGAACATATATAAGGCTTCTTTGATAAGGTTTAAAAATTCTAAGCCAGCTGCTCCACAAAGATCCTCATTTTTGAAGCTAGAAGTACATTGAGATACTAATTTATTTGCAATGTAAAAGAATCTCCAGACGGGTCTGCTTCCATGTAAACTTAGTGCTTACACTGACGACTTATTGACTTGAATGTGAAGAAGATCTAAAACTGGAACTATGAGGCATATTTTTTTCCTCTGCTTTCAGCTCCAAATTCGACCTTACTAGATACACTGATCTGATACAAACTTGAAGAATGATACAGATGACTCCTGAGTGCAGTGGAAAGATTGCTGCCAAAGATACAGGTCAGTCTGGAATCCAAATCTCATTCTGAATCTATGTATCTAAAAAACTGGAGGGATTTAATCCTCTGCGGTTACATTAGTTCACCCCAAAGTCAAAATGACATCAACACCATAATTGGTATCATGTGCTTGACAAGTTGTCTCTCTATTTTCCAGGTTTAAGAGAAAATATGAGATATCAAATTAGTTGAGACACTGATTTGTAATTAGACATTTAAGTTTTGCCAATATACAGGGTACAGTATAAAAAGGAAGATTTAAGAAGTGTGAACAAAGTTGAAAGAAGCATTTAGTTTGAAACCCCTGAAATTAAAACCACATTTCAAATAAAATAAATCTAAAGGGTGAGTGATAGCCACTAAAATAAAAAAACAGAGCTAAATTCTGTGAGAAGGGAGAGGGCATGCAAAAAAAGAAGCTGGAGGTCTCTAAGCAGGATACTGTTAGTACAGGTCTGAGTGCTTGTTGATGGGCTGGGAATGTGACTTTGATCAAATGATTGCTGCCTGTATGTCAGTGGGGAGGTTACTGTTGCTAATCCTTTACTGAAGATAGAGCAATAACGCTTAGGAGCCTGTGCTCCCCCTCCTTGCACCAGCACTATCTGAGCATATTGCATCTCAGATGGTAGCAACCTCCTGCCACATCTACCTTTGGAAGACTTAATTTGTCTGTAAATATAGAAGCAGCCAATAGTTAATACAAGACTGACTACAGCACTTTAAAGACACAGTTTATATATATATATATAAAAATATATATAAACTCACTATTTTTTTCACCAGCAATCCTGCTGTGTACATACTGCTACATATAAACTGGTAACATCTGTGTATTTAACATGTCAAGAATTGTGCCATCAACTAGCTCCTACAGAAAAGGAAAGGCAGAAGGGTTAATAGTGTAATGCAGCCACATATGTAACATTTCTACAGAGAACCCTCTCTCCTTCCAGGCACTTCCATCTCATTTGGTGTCACCCAGAAACCTACTCCCAAAAATGAGCAGCAAGTCCTGCCTCAGAAGCAGCAGTGCCAGAGCTTACGCCTGCTGCATGGGGCTGGGCTGCACTTGGCATCAGCTAGGTGATTCCAGGTTTACTTTTGTTAATGTTCTTCCAAGAGATATACAGAACCTTTACCAGTTATTTTAAATTTACTGATGGCCTTGAAAGCTTTATTTATTTATTGCTGTCTATTTTTTCAGAATGCAGCCATGTCCCACTTTTAATGTGACTCCTCCCCCGTTGGTTTTTTTTGGTGGGGGTGGGTATCTTACTTTTTCTTTTTGCCATGATAGACTCACCTTCTGCTTTTACCTGTTTGATTCTTTTTATGTGATCTCTTATCCACAGACTCAGCCACTTTCTTAATGTCACTCTGGATCTGGTCACAATAGGTTTTCCATATGGAAGTTTACTGCAAAAGCAGCAGTAAATCTACTGTGTCTGTAATGTGACCACATTAATTCCTAATCAATTTCAAAGCTGTATTTGAAACTCATATATTCCACCTCACCAAAATCAAAATAATGTCAAATTGCCAACAGCAAATGAAACTTGGAAATATAATTAAAACCACACAGGCTAGGAATGTATTGTTTCTGAGGTCTTTGCAGTTGCCACTGTGCTAGGCACTATAAATTGATGGCAAGAGGGTATATGAAACTGAGATCCTCTTATAACAAAAGCACAGCTCCATATTGCTTCCAGTAACAGAAGAACTGCTGTTAGCTGAATGTGAGTGATGACTGCAAGTATCAACTGAAGAATTTATTTTTATTTTTTTTTTTGCTGCAAGGATCAATTTAAAAAATGGTTAAAATCTGAGACTGAGATCCTGCAAAGACTGCTTAAAGTTAGCCTGTATGCAAGTCCTAATGCAGTCCTGGGTAAACTCCAGAGAGTTTTGTGTTAGGGTGTTCTTGTGACTGTAATTTTTCTACTTCACAGGTAAAGATGGAGTTTGACATACAGTCCATGTTATACATGTCATTACATAAAATCATATACAAACATTAATTTATCCCTGATATTACTGTATTTCAAACACAAAGTTATGGCAAGGTTTACCTCCTATCCTTTTTTTGTGTGTGTGGAGGCAGAATGTCAGAAATAATGCCTATGTTATTACTCAGTATCTGCTACTGGCTGAATGCATAGCCTGGGGAAAGTCTAATTATCATTTACAATAAATAATTTCCTCCATATTTATTATCAATGGAAATCTACTCATAGACATTCAGCCAAGGAATTCTGCTATATGGGCAAAAATATGTACTATCTTTTTCAACAGCAGCTCAGCTTACAACCTGAATATCTGTAGCTTTTTCATTAAATTCATTATTGCCTTATTGTACCTAGACTCTTGTACTTCCATAAGGCACTGTCAATAGACAGACACATGAATTTCTTCATGTTCTAAGTATTTTCTACTTTTATCTGTTGACTAGATTCACAAAATATTTATGGGCCCTGTAGCAATTCTTGTGCTTTACAAAACAAGGGATTTTTTTGTGGGCTAAAAATAATGTAAGTTCCAGGTTCTTGGTCTGATTCTGATTTCTCTCCACCAATATATAAATCTGGTGTAATTTTAATGAGGTCAGCAGAATTGCCATTTTTAAAAACAGAGGTAACTACTGTCAGAATCAGCCCCTTCAGTTTATCATAGGCTTCAAATGTGCAATAATGGGGGGAATGATACTCTCTTTTGAACTAACATTAGCTAATTGAACTTGCAAATAGTCTCACCAAAGGCCTGTTTTTTTCTTTTCTTTCCTTTTTTTTGTGTATGTCACTGTAAACTAAATAAGCTATCCATTGAAGTCAGAAGAAAAAACATTTACACCTACAGCTGTGAAACTAATGGGTCTTTCTTACTGCAGACTGAAAAATTTCCTTGAAACACCCTAAACACCCCCTCAAAACAAAACAAAACAAATAAAATAAAAAAAAAAAAGCTAAAATAATAACAAAACACAGTTCAGCCAGACCTGGAGTGAACAAAAATGGAAAACATAAATTTTAGGTCACATGAAACATTTAGTTCAGACCAAAAATGATTTCTTGAAAGGAAATATAAAATGGATCACCTTCACAGATGGGTGTTTTATAAATTGAGTAGAAATACTTCATTTCAAAGAAATCATTCTTACCTGCCTTTTCCTAATCTCATCCATTTGGGGGTGGGAGGAACATACATATATATATATGTATGTATGTTCCTAACTATTTGCCAAAATATACCTTTGTAAAGGGTGAAGTCTGAAGACTTCTTTGCAGCCAGTGGTACTGGTTGGTGTTACTGGTAATTCTGTCAGTAAAAGGGGTAAGCCAAGGATCAAAAATGTTTTTGAAGTCAAGCCAGACAGCCAATGCTGCTGTTCTAATGCACCTCCAACACCACAGAAACTGTGAGGAGTCCAATTAGGGCAGGACTCTTACTGCACCTATCACATTCATACTACTTGTACCTGCAATAAAACAAATACTCCCTATAAAATATGTGCTGTTTGCTTTCCAAACTTGAAGCTGAATAGGTCTCCTTGAAGAGAGAAATTTCGCAGAGGGCACTCACATGGTTTCTTACCATGCCAGGAGAAACCAGACAGAAAAAGGATGGCTTAGTTTTAAGTATGTATTCATTGAAAACAAGAAGAGGGTGCAGTCTTTCTGCATGAAATTGTTTCCTCTTTCAACAACAGCAATCAGCAGGCAGGTATCAATCCTCTTAGTTTTACCTCAAAGAGACAGACAGGGATGCTGACTTGCAGAAGACCTGGTAAACAGGAAGCCTCTGGGAAAGATGGGAAGGGACTCATCAGAGAGTGCAATAATGGTTTTAAACAGAAAAAGGTTCCATTTAGATTAGATATTAGGAAGAAATTCTTTGCTGTGAAGCACTGGAACAGAGAGTATGGATGCCTCATGCCTATAAGTGTTCAAGACTAGTTTGCATGAGGCTTTGAGCAACCTGTTTTAGTGAATGGTGCTCCTGTCCATGGCAGGGGGCTTAGAACTAGGTGATCTTTAAGATCCCTTCCAACCCAAAAGGTTCCATGAATCTACAATGATTCTGTGGTCACCAGCCAGCTAGAAGAGACAAACAAGATCAACAGCCTAAACTAAAGCAGATGTTCTGTATGGGTCCAGGAGGCAATATTGTGTTTGTAGCAGCACAAGAGCAATGTGAACGTGCTGAGGGAGAACTTATTTTCTCTCTCCTGAAGACCATGAGCTGGCTGAGCATTGCAGGTTGCTAAGGCACCTAAATTAAGATCTGCAGGGAGTGGGGACAAGGGTCCATTTGGCAAGTTCACTATAACTCAAGGGTTCCCTAACATTTCCACAGGTGAATCTCACACTTGGGGAAATTAGGAGGCTTTTTCTGACAAAGACCTAATTTAAATCAGATTTACCTGATATCCTGTTAGAACTCCAAAATATTTCCTTTGATTTCAGAAAAATACCTAAATCAATGTCAGTGAAATCAGACCTGCCTCTTTGTTCCTAACAGTCACCCCAAAATAGTGTGCCTCTTAAGAGCCCTCAGTGCCACAGGTGGAGTCCCATGGAAGTCAACATCATTGCACCAGCTTAGAGCAAGGCAGAATTTAGTGCCTTGATGCTGGCCTGGGAAAAATAAATCATAAAGTTTATGGATATTAAAAACAGTGGTAAACCAGGGTGTTTTATACAGTAATTATAAGGTTATTTCTCAGTGATTCAATGTACTGAGGGTGAAAATATCTTTTTTATTGTTGCCTATGATGGTAATAATTCTCTTTGGCATCTGTAAAAGCAACAATAGCTTTTCATTGATTTTGCTTAAAAGGAAAGTTCAGGGTTAGAAAATTAGCATTTCATGTGGAAACATGAAAAACTTTCCAAAGTACATGCAATGGAAATAGAAATAACTATGTTTGAGGAGAAAGGAAGTCTTGTGATTAGGGTCCCTGGGTAGAGATCTAGAAATCTCACTAGGGGTCCAACTGTTCTGTATATTTTAATTTATTTAATTTCCTCTCTGAACAATCAGAATAATAAGACTCCCTTGCTTTCATCCTGTTTATTTGTTTTCTCTTTAGATATAAATATATAATATATTAATTATATCTAATATACCTGAAAGTCCATTAGGACTGGATTACATATGCACATGCACCGAAATAAGGCAAAGTCCAAATTAAAACCAATTTTCTTATTTCAGGGTCAATCTGCATGTGGAATATTTCTTCCTGTTTGCTGCACAGTACCTAGTGTTTTATATATTTATCTAGTGTTTATGTAAACTGGGCACTTAAGCCACAGGTGATATTAATGGATATATTAATGGATATAATTACATGGATTACATATAATGGATTACATATAATGGATATAATAAATGGATATAATTAATGGATATAATACAGAAATGGATGAACATCTAAGTGACTAGCAAAGCTGCTCCTACAAAATGTAGGCCTTCAGCTAGGAAGCATGTAAATGGTAAAAATAACTTCAAGGGTCTATTTCAAAGTGAAGGGTGACTTTACACAAAGACATCGTAGATTCAGGAGAGCATAGTGTGTATGTCTGGATCTGCTGCTGTTTATAAATTAACAGGTTCAACTTTGTTGGCTTACTTTATCAGAACACCTTGCATAAATGAAAGCCTTGTCTTCTCTCTGAAGTTGTGAGCTGACAAGTTATATGTTTTTTAGAAAACACCAATTTTGCCATTAATGCTCTGGAAACTTTTTGTGAGATCAATCAGTTACTCAACTTGCCATTGGAGTGGTGGGGAAATCCCTGAGGTATTCTTCCATTCCTTCTGGCTTTCTGTTTGTTCACACTCTTGTAGTAAATGTCACATATGACACCTTGGTTTTATCATGCCCAATTTTAAAGTGAATTACAGTGACTCATGTAACTCTTACTTAAGTTCTAGACCTATCACTCCATCTTATTATGTAGAAAAGATGGCTCATTTGTATAAATTACCCTCATCATATAGCTGTCAAAAGATAATAAAATCAGAGGGGAAAATTTTAAGTCAAGCCACATGAGCTGTACTTACAGAGTGCTACAGGCCCCTTATTTATGATTGGCACTAACTGGCCTCCAGGTTGGTGGGCAGAGATAAGTAGCCATGGATGCAATGCCTCATCTGCTCATCTGTACAAGTGGCTGTTGTAGAAACAAAAGGGTTGATGATATGGTGGGCAGCACTAGGGAGCTCTGCTCCTGTCTCTCATCTGTCACTGCTAGGACATAGATGGTTTTGCCACCAGCTGGAGCTGCCCTGGTGGTAGCCAGCTACCCATATTACTAGCAGTATTTTGGGGACAGCTTCTGTCCCAGGAAGGATAGCTCTAAATGGCCTAATTTGTTTTCTTGCTGGTTTTGGTTGTGGTTTTTGTTTGTTTGACTTTTTTTTGTTTATTTGTGGGGTTTTGTTTGGTTGGGTTTTTTTCTTTTACTTTATTTTGGTGTGACTGCCAGGCAGATACCTTTTCAAATGTTAGCAATCCTAAGCCCCCATTAAGAGTATTCTTACTACTCAAGGTCTACTTTTGCTTCCTTGTCACTACCTCTTCTTTACTTGAGGAAAAACGTTGGAGAGGCAGTAGAGACCATACAAAACTGCATGTTATCCCATGGTGCCTTTCAAAATAAATTAATTAGCCAGAACCAAAACTGAAGGTGGTGCTTTACTCAAGTGAACTCAACAGATGTGGTTGTACAGGCATCACAGGTTAAGGTTCTCACAGAGTTGAGGTTTATGTCTAGTGCTTATTACCTGTTCTTTATAAATGTCCTGGATTGGATATGTAGTAATAAAGGCAGTGGAGACAATGTGTATAATCTATTCTTGGGCTTCCCTTTAGCTCCAAAAGGGAGTAAACATTTGGAAAACTGTACTACAGCTGGAGGCCTGCTTTTTGCTTGCACCAGTGTAAGCAAGGTAAGAGTCAAGTCCTATCACTAGGAAACCAGAAACTTAAGTAAAAATAGATGCACAAATAATCAAATTACAGTGTTACAGAATAAACATGAAACAATAAAAAGAAAGAAACTCCACAACAATGTTGTATGTGGAACGTGTTTACCAAGCCTGTATCAAAAATGTCCTTGAAGCCAAAGTACAAAGGACAGCAGTCATAGAAGGAAACTTGAGAAAAAAGAATATAAGAAAGAGCAGACCAAAAAAGCAATTACAGTTGAATTGGTTGCCTTTAGGACTGAGCCCTGGAAGTCCATGATTCTGAGTGTTGTGCATGTGTGTTTGTGCAAGAAATGTGCAAGAGAAAATACATGAAAATCAAGATTGCTCCATAAATATTAAGGAACAAATAACAGCCTCAGAAAGACTACTGTCTAATATAGATGATATGCTGTATCAAAGAAAAAAACTAGAAATGTCATATATACATTTTGGAATGTTCCCATTACCAAGAAGAAGACAAGTAAAAAAAAAATATATAGAGATGAATCTCACCAAGAATGAAGAAAATTACATGTCTTGAACTATATTTACAGAAGCAAAGCACTGCTGAACTAATAAAAGAAATAAAAAATTGTAACATATCAACACAAGAGTGCTGAAACATGAAAATGTGGAATCACAAGAATGACTATTGAAATAATTATTTTAAATCAGACACATGACATACAACACATCATAAAACCATTAAATCCTAGATTAGGAATAGAAGAGGGAAGACTATAGGTAAATCAAAACACTTATGTATTTCTGTCATCTTTCTGCATCTCATGAAGCCTATACAGCAGTCCTGCTGTGCAGAAGATCTAGGAGAAAAGATGATAGGTATACATTGCATAAGAGATGAGCCTTTAATCTACATGTGATGATCTTAGAAACAGGCAGTCTTTTTGACTAGTGTTCTTTTTAGTTTTACAAAATAGTGTCAGAACTATTCTGCAGGAGAAAACAAACTTGCAATATTCCTCCTCATATTTTCTCACAAAGATCTAAAAATGGCCTTTCTAGGAATACAGTTCACCCACACTGCAGTCACATTTTTGTCTTCTTTCTGTTTGGGGAATGCCCCCAACACCCCCTTTTAGACACTGAAGTTACAAAGCTAGTCACCCTTCACTGGCTCCATATTAGACAAAGGGAAACATGCTCTAGGAGATGATTTGGAGCTTAAAAGTTCAGACTGTTTTCTGAGCTGTGTTCTGGACATGACTCTTTTTCTATTGACATAGAGGCAACAGAGGACATGTTTAAGTGGCTCAGTGGGATGGTGCACACCCAAGGCACATATCAAAGGCATGTACCTTGTAATATGACCCACTACAAATGAAGTCTTGCAGTTTTCCCAGTTTTTGGCCACACACTACACCAAGTCCTACTGCCTGACTTTGAGCATGTCAACATCTTACTTAGTAATTTAGATTGGAGCAGAGAGAGGTAAGAACCTGCATTAAGAGCCTACCTCCAAGACCTAACCATATACGACATCATACTCGACTTGTATGGGTTTAGGGTTAGGGCTGGATTGACCACCACCCGCTGACAGACAGTCTCCACTACTTCCCTCTTTCCTCATCTCTGCCAAGGGAAGGGAAAGGGAAATCAGGAGAGAGACTTGTGGGTTACTAAAAAAAAAACCCCAACCCAACTACTTTAATGAAAATAGTAACAACAGGTGAAATATGTATGTGAATATATGTAGAATCACCACCAAACCCAAACCCCCCTTGATGGTAACTATGTCACTGTCCCCACTGATACTGTGGTAGGAGGCCTCCAGCAGCAGACAGGAATCAGTTTCAGGGGCTGGATCCTGGAGCCAGATTCAAGAGTGAGAGGGAGAGAGAAGCAGCAAAGATGGGCCCTTGAAAAGCAGAAGGGCAGGAAGTGAGAGAGAAAGAAGAAAGAGGGGACTGACCCTCAGCTTTATATCGAGTATGATGTGTATGGAATGGAATACTTAGTTGGTCATACTAGGGTCACCTGTCCTGTCCACTCCTCTCTGTAGGTGCAGACTTTTACTCTGCACCCTCCAATGTGAGACAGAAAATCCAGCAGTGGCCCTGGTTTCCATACCAATCCTCAGTAGGAAACCCAAACCTTAGGCCTAATCACTGCTGGAAGCAGGCAGTGTTTCTAACAAACATACTGCCAGTTTCAGAAATGCAGTGACTTAGAGAAGCTTCTGCTGGAAAGCAAACTCATTGAATAGAATCAGTTCTGTTCTAACCCAAACCATGACATCCCTGCACTTAGGTGTCCTTGCTCCAGTGTTAATGAAGACAGACCTCTGTGCCAGCGTCAGTACTGTTACATATTCTCTATTGCACAGGGAAAGCCCAAGAGCCTTAGGCCATGGCACAGAAAATCTGCTGTTGTGCTTAAATTATGTCTCTCTTTAACCACATGCTCATTTCCCATGAACAATAAAAGTGCAGGCCTGAACGTACTCCATGTTATAAGGAAAGTGTTAGCAATTTTGTTCCTGTTTTTAACAAATAAGTACATAAACCTCCAACAGAATAATTAACAAATAATCCTTTGATTATTCCTCAGCAGTTTTTCTTTACTGAGTATCCCTGGTTGGTTGTGATCCTATATTCTGCAGCTGTTGTAAACTGCAATATTACACTGAAAGGGAGCTCACAGAAATTCCTGATGCTCTCCACCCTCACCTTCCCCTATATCTTTGCTTTTAAGCTCTGCTTATGCCTATAAAAAAGTAAAGAAAATATTTATCTCCTAAAAAGAACAGCTGAATTTATGCCCATTATGGTCATTATTACTAACAATAGGACTAGTATTGGTATATCTTCTCATCACAAACTTTTAAAGCCTGGGTCAATAATCTCTCTGGGAGTTCATAAAATGCTGAAAAGCAAAACAACAAAATTACTCTGTATAAATCAGCCTGATGCAGATGAAATCACATTTCATTTCAGGGAGAATACAGAACAATCCTACAATCTTCTGAATGTTGCTTTAACGTGGACTTCTTTCAAGAACTTTAGAAACTAGCATTTGAACAGTAATAGCACATAGAACATTGTCAACAGCTTATTTTAGATAGAAATCACATCACTTCTAAAATAGGGTTCATGTACTGACCGGCAATCAAATAGGGTGAACCAACTGAGTAACACTGTGGAAGTTTTCTTCTCTGGTTTCAGCTTTTCTTAGAGGATTAAGGTTTGGAAACTCAATTTGTTCTACTATTATATTATCTATAAAGGGTGGTCTCTTGCTAGTTGGCTCACCATCGTGCCAAATCCTAGCACTTTAAAATACATCTATTTGATATCTAGAAGTTATCAGGAGACAAAAAAAAAAAAGAAGAGAGAGAGAAAACAAAATGTACCTAGAATTAATCAAAGAAAAGTTTATTTTTCCCCATCATTACTTTCTGGGAAAAAAAAAAAAAAGTGTCTCAAATACTGTATATTATAAAAGGAACTTGCTTTATTGCTGTGTTGTGAAGAATCCATTAATCAAACTGAAAGGTAAAGAAATTGCATTTTTACTTTTGTAACGTTTTAATACAAGATTCTTTTATTAAGAAACATAGCTTAGGACACTATTTCTTAGAGATTGATGCTTTCTTAGGAACTCAGAAAATCTAGGTCCTAGTTCTGTGCCTGTCAGGATTCCTGAGTGACCTTGGACAAGGTAGTTAATCTCTTACTAACTCATTTCTCCATCTGTAAAGTGGAGATAATCATAATTCCTTTGTCTTGATTGCCTGCTAAGACAGGTATGTCTTTGGGGGCAGGACATTTTGCAGAGTATGTGCTCAAACTTGATGCATGCCAGTGGCCTATGATGTTAGCTTGCTCTTCTAGATCCTTTCTACCACTCACTCCCACGCCATACCTTTATCAAGATCATCTTTGTTTTGCAGAAGCAGATGGAGCTGTGAACTGCTCTAAGATGAAAACAATGAACAGCATGTATGACTCCTGATCACTGATTTGGTTCTGACACTGTAGGGAGGCACAGTTTGACAGAGGGTAAGCAAAATTACTGTGCTAAAATATGGACTAAGGCATAAGAGAAGTGTGCATAAGTCTTTTCCTTAGTCTTTTTATCAGTAATTCTTGAAAGTATACTCATCTTAGCAGAGCTGAGGCAATAATTCATGCTAAGTAGTTTTATTTAATGCATTTTTTCTTTCAGTGTTGTCTAGATTGATGAGAAGGAACTACCTATATATTAAAAATACTACTTTAATGCCAGAATGGAAAAACCAGCAAATGATAATGCCTCCTAGCCAGCTAGAAGTGGAGTAAGTGCTAACAGCATCATTAGAGCTTCAGAAATCTTTGAATGCTGCAACAAGAAGAGTGTGGGGCTGAGAGTGAGCCTGACTCTTAATGAACAGCGACAGGTAATGCTACTCCATGCTTTACACATCACTCTCTTCCATCCAACCTAAGGATCCTATAACCCTCCATTTCAGCTGATTGCTAGCCTGCTGTTTCCTGGAAGGACTTTTTTTCCTATTGCTGCCCAGTCCTGGTGCCTGCATTCTCCTAGACTCTGAAAGGAATTCAGCAAAGAAGAAACAAGGAGAGTTACTTGGCAGCATGGCTCACTATAACAGTCCAGAGGGTATGTGTTGGGGTGGAGGAAATGGGCTAAGAAAGATGAGGAGTAGGGTCCAGATCCACAAGGGTACTCTGCTTGTGAAATCATGGCAGGATGAGGTGCAAGCTGGCATTGCACATTTGTGGCCCACATTCTTGGACACTTCTATGCAGCACTTCTTGTTCTGCTGCCGTGTCATTAATTCTGGCTGGCAGTGGGAGGGAGGGAAAAATCTTAAAATAATTGCCATGAACATCATTTGTATTTAGGACCTCACACACTAAAGGTTATGCTGAGGTTTCCTGTAGAGATGGAGAGCACAGAGAAGTAGTGTCCTGGCTCTCTGCAGTTTTCAGCAGCACTCAGCTGCTTCCTGCAGGCTAGAGCCAGGAATAAACAGCATTTCCAATATTTATATATACTGCTTTTATTTCTCCTTTCTTTAGATGCTGGTTTTACTTTCTCTGGCTGCTCCTGCAACTTCAAAAAGTTTAGGAATTTGAGTAAATTCCTAACAGCCACAGGGAGTGTAAGGGCTCAACCTGTGGAGCCTGACAGGATGCAGGATATGATACTCCTCATCCTCAGTTTGGCAGCCTGGTGGGATTTGTCTTCCACCACTTGCCAGTGGCAGACAGGACAGCCCCAGCCCCTTTGTGCCATTCATGTATTTGGGACCCTACATACACACATCTCATGTTCCTTCTTATTACAGCAGCTGCCCACAAGCTTTTCTCAATTTGAAGATGGTCCCAAGTTGACTGAGACATCAACACTTAACATACCCTAGCAGCTGTG
The DNA here is from genome assembly GCA_013399015.1 of Galbula dea. NCBI lineage: Eukaryota > Metazoa > Chordata > Aves > Piciformes > Galbulidae > Galbula > Galbula dea. The sequence goes on along the minus strand of VWZX01001929.1, from coordinate 566,570 downwards.
GACAACTCCTCCACACTTCTTAGACACTCCTGCCTCTTTCTTAATAAGCATAATTAAATCTTATCCCACTGCTTTGAGACTGGCTGATCAGTTTTCACACATTTAGCCTGTTCCATATGGAAATAACTGTGTTCTTTTGTAATACAGTTGTAATACATCAGGGAGAGAGGTCAGGAAGTACAACACCTTTCACTCCTACTTGGGTATGTTCTTAACCCAGTGATTTGTCACTGCTACCTAGGAGAGAAAAGCAAACTCAACACTGCTAAGTGTATAATCCAAGTCTCAAAGCACTCGATGTGGAGACACTGCTGTTATTTTTAAAGCTGGACTATGTCTTGTCTTGCATGACAAATTTAATTCAGTGTGCACTCCCCTATTTTGGTCAAATAAGAAATTTGAGGGAGTGCCCTCAGTGAGAACTAAGGGCTGCTGGTACCATACACTGCTTTACCAGTCCTGGAACTAGGGTAATGCTGTTGTGTTTCCGGGATCAGATCCTGCTGTACTGCAATGAAGGACTTAACATCCCCAGAGAGAGAATGCTCTGAACATGGTGGTGTGCTGAGAGCTCTACTGATGTTTCTCACATACAGAGCTTTTAAGAAAAACTCATGGATGAAGACAAATCATAATCATAAACTTTAAGTTGTGCTATGCAGACAAACTTCCCCAAATTCACAGTCACTAAGACCAAGCTCGCTTGCACTGCTTTCATACTGATGTATCATACTTGATTTTCTACAGAGTTGCTCCTCATTTACACTGACATGAAATGAGTATTAGACTCCTCAAGACTAGACAAAAAAATCTGACTAATGCTGTCAATAGAAAAAGGAAGACCACATGTTTGCAGTTGCTTTGCAATGAATATTGATGGTATTGAATATCTTTTAATTAATGTGCTGTCTTTTTATGAAACCTTCATAAAAGTTAGCTATTGATGGAAGCATGAATCAAACATCAGGACACTTCAAATAATGAATAAAGCTGTGCATTTCTAATTGTAATAAAAACAAAGAAGTGTTTCAGATTATCAGTCTATTTTCTGTAACTAATTTAGGCAAAGTCATTATTTGAACTCTGTTTTATGAAGCTTTGTTTGTGATTACTGCTTTTCTCTATCACAACTTGACCTAACCTCATTCTTCTGGATTATAACTTTACTAGGATTGGACAGATTTGTCCAGTTTTATATGATGCATTTGATGCCCTGTTATAGTGCTTTTGTTCTTGGCACTGAATCTTGTTTCATGAAAACTAGCTTGTGTATGTCAACACTTCTGTAAATGCTACTTCTGTATTTGCAGAGTGGAGCTAGCCTGGACCACCACACGTTGCTAGAAGCCTCAGATTCCACAGGGAAAGAGGTTTATTCCCAAACACCTGGAAAAAACAAGGAACTAATATCTCTAGCCAGATGTGGTGCTGTTAAAGACTCTTTGGACGTGACACTTATTTGTTTTGCACATAGGTGCAGAATTTGCTTGTCCTATCTGCAAGACATGAAGAGCATTGTAGTACTACAGCACCAGCCTCACAAGGAACACCCTGCAGATGTATGTCCATTCTGAGGCTCCTCCATCTGCCTGGCCTGTAATGGATCTTAAATTTTCTCAACATCATTGCTCATCACCTGAACAAGTACTGAAAAGTAAATAAAAATAGCAAAAAAAAAAAAAATCATTAAATGGCTGAAACAAAATGCCATCATTGTTGTGATAACAAAAGGTTTGAAGTGCATTACTGTTGCTTCTCTCTACACTTGAGGGCTGGCTACTGGGTCAGATGGTGCAACAGTCCATGTAATCTCCCGAATGGAAAAAAATTAGGCTCAAAGTGCTAAATAGATGCCCACAACATAGTATCAGGTAAAACAAATACATTCCTCCTATCCTCCCTCCCCAAATGTTAGAGAAATAGAGAGGAATTCCAGTCATTTCTCATTACTGTGAAGGTCAGCCTAGCTGGGAAAATTGTTTCTGCTTTACAATTCCCCAAACTGTAGAAAGCAGTTAGAGTTCTGGACAAAAACTAATGTTGCATTCAAAGGGAAAAGAGGCTGATATGGCATTGCTGCAGTAATAAGAGAATTTTTTACTCTTTCCACTTCCCTGTGAACCTAATCAACTGTGACATGAGAAAATATACTGGGCTCACCCAGCCAGAATCTGACTGCCACCTGAAAATGTCCTCAATATTCCACTGCTTGGGACTTTACAATGATCCTTCCGACATCAATTTTGTACATGTACATCAAAATGCCATTAGAAATGCTTACAAACACCTCCTGCTCACAGGCCTGCACTCAGACTCCAATCGAAGCCAGGCTGTAAAGACTCCCCAGTGGTTGACTAAAGGTTTCTTTTGATTACTCATATGAAAGCATTTGGTTATGGAAAGGCATCTTGGGGCATCCTGGGGGATCTAAAGATCTCCCCCCTGACCTTCCTTCTAAGCGCACTTGAATGTCATTAAGAGCAGTATTTACTGAGGGTACTTTAAAACCTGCCTTTTACAATTAATATCTGTTGACTTCTTAAGTTTCCTCATTCTCCTTGAGATTCAACAAATAAGCCAGGCCTTTCCAGGGTTGCAACTATGTGTAGGGAGTGGGAAGGTGTACTGAAAGGAGAGAACAAGAACACATGGTATATATATTCTATTACAGTCAGCTATGCGGATGGGCATGCTCCTGCCTTTGTATACATGAACTGAAGCACACACACACCACATACATGATGCACCTGTAAATTCATTTAGCTCTGATAAATGCTTGGCATATTTGAAACATTTCTTAGTGACCCTTTTGTTATTTGTCAGTGACAAAAAGCTGAATAAATCTAATGCAACTGAACACCACGATATTATCACCCTTTTCTTTTGTTCTAATATTTACAGGAAATATTACAAGTGTTTGACATATGAATTGGGCATTTGACTCACTTTAATAACCATGTGATCAATAAGAAGTGATATTTTTACAGTCTAAGTTCAATATTTAAAGGGCCAGGGGTCATGAATCTTTATCAAAACACTAAGGCTAAAACTTTATTCTCAGAACCTGTAGTTTCTTTCCTTTTTTTAAAAGTCTGTATTGACCTAATACAAAAGTCACATTTTGCTCATAAATTCTCAGTCCTATTGGAGCTAGCATTTAGATATTTAGGGATTTATTTTAACTGTACTTTCTAGAAGCATTTCAACACTTTCTTATATTAAAATTAGTGTTGAGTGATAGGAAGTCACTTAATATTTACATTAGAGATTACTCTTTATTCTTAGAAGACATGAATTTAAAAAAAATCTGATCAAACTTCTTTATATATCTTATGTTTATCCTTCTGTATCAATCATCTTTTAACAATTTTCCCCTTAAAATATCATAGAATCCCAGAATCCTTTCTTTTTGCATGATGGCAAAATGAAAATCAGCCAAACACACTCCAAACACCAGGCAGCCCCCTCAGGATAAGTCATGCTCATGTAATGCTAAAGTGGTCCCAGCCAAACTCCTAGAATATCATGTAACCTATACAGTCAGCCTCCTGCTCCCCAGAAAGAAGAAAGCCAAACCAGTCTTAGCTTTTATCTAGAATATCTACAGAGCTATTTGTGGGCTTGTCTAACACTTACATAAATTAAAATTAAAAATAAATTGAATTTTAACTAATTTAATTAAAACTTCCAGCAGACAATTCTCAAACAGAAGAGATGTAGATACTTACATATAGTAATTCACAGGTTCATGACTTTTCTGTTTCTTTTGCAAAAGTTACCATGCACACTGGGACAAGTAAGAGGACAAGGTCTCTTTCTGGCCTGATAAACAGTGAATATTTGTATTCCAAGATGGAAAAGCAAAAACCCTCAAACATTCATTATTTGACCAAATCAGGGCATCCACCAGCATGGGGAGACCCTGGTTGAAGCCTTATGCCTGAATCAGGTGCAGTGAAAGGCTTGAACCTCAGGTTAAGATAGTTTCATGACACGGTTTCACCAGATGATTTCTCCAGATGCCATTATCAGACTTGCTTTTCAGTCAATCTACAGTTTGCAATTAAAACTATTGAAAAAGAAGCCTTGAGACCTCCAGCTGTCTAAGAGAAAGTTTCTGGGCTTTTGGTAGAGGAACAAGTTGAAGGAAAATGAGGGTGGTTATCACCCTGATGATTAGAAACCTCATGTCTGTGGTGAATCTCCTATGCTCAGTGCTGGACCATCTCACTGGAATGGCTGACTGTTTCACAGAGCAAACCCTGGCCTGTCAGTTATCAGAAACAGGATATGCACTGATCTTTTCTTTCTGCTTTGAAAGTAGTCTCCTCCTCAGATCATTACCCTTGTTGCCTGGATGCACTGAATCACCCCCTGGGAAATTTAAACCAGCACCCTAATATGAAGATAATGTCCAACAGTGTGCAGCTTTCCACAGTCTACTGGAAAAATGTTAGATACACTTTTCTAAGCACTAGGTAGTATTTCTGAAGCCCATGGTCATTTCCAGAATAAGGATTAATTTTAAATATTTTCTTACATTTTTTTTTTGCAAACAAGTTTCAAAATTTTTGATGGAAAAATTTATTGTATTCTAATTGGTTCCATTGGAATTGAAGCTTTTTAAAAGGTGGTGAGCATTTTAACTTTGTTTAGGAAGTCCATATGCTCCATCAATTCCCAAAGAAAGTGCTTTGGTGGTATGGAAATGACCCACTTTTGGGCTTTTCATTTTAAATCTAATTTCTCAAACAGCATGGGGTTGCCTGTGCATATGGTAAAGTAAAACAGATGAAATCCATCTGAAACTTTGTCAGTTATCCTGGTTTTTCTGTCTTCCTTTTCTGGTTTGGAGTAAAATATTTGTTGAGGTTGTGAAATATCTTTGCATCTGATTTTTGCCTAATCCTTGTAGCAAGACTTTCTCCTGTGAAGAAATTACAAACCCAAATACATTATGTCCAGAAAGTCTGCAAATTCCAGTATCTGTTGCTCAGATATGGGGAAAGTCTTATCTGAAAAAAGGCAACTTTTTTGGACAGAACCAGAAAATAGAGCAGCATCTGGATGGCTTTCAGACTTCCAAGTGAGGCTATAACCAGGACTGTGATCTTACTCATGGTGATTTGGAGGAAAAGACACTTTTATGCTAGAGAATCAGGTTAAGGCTTTCAAAACCACACACTGTAGATAAGGCTTGCATGTCTTTATTGATTCACAAAGGTAAAAGGATATGATGTATACAAGTGTTGAGCATTTTATGATCCTATTTAGGTTGATATTTGTCAAAGAGTATTAAGCCAAAGAGCTGGGAGACATTTCTATGTTACACTAGGTGGTTTGAGGTTTCTTTGTTGGTTTTCCCTATAAATGAATGCTATGTAAGCCATGGTTACCATGAAATAGGTACATGATATCCAGTGTAAAATGGCAGTAATGACTTTTTTATAAGTAATGGTCCCACCAAAGGCATCTCAGATGTATATGGTGACACTTCTAACCTCTATCCTCATTTTTGTTTTGTGAATAATTGCTCTTTCTCTATGTGATTGCTTCTTTTTCTGCTGACTCCATTCCCCTTTTGACCTGCAGACCCCTCAGATAAATATGGCAGGGATATCTTCTTTGTGTTCCAAGACATAGGGTAATTTAATGACTTGTGAAAGTGTCTGTTTCAGCCTTTAAATAATTCCCATGTCACCATGCTCTCTTCTGTAAACTGAGGCAACTCCCTTCTAGACCTAATAGTTAAAGTCTTCTTGTAATTCACACTTCATACAATGCTACAGTTAGAAGGAATTGTCACCTGCTTGGCAGGATCAGTAATCTTTGGGAGGCACAGCCATCACTGTAGAAAAGAATTAGGGTCTTTTGCTAACAGGAAACCTAAAACATTACTATGCTTCACTCAGGTGTGTGTAAAAAACCAACCAACCAACCAACATCAAAAAGCAGACTTTTCACCTGCCCACCTCTCTTAGGCAATTGGGCTGCTCTCATGACTCACAAGCAATAGCATATCCCAGGGCAAACCACATACATAGTCACCTTCAAAAAGCCTTTTATTTTTCTTTTATTTGCTCACTTGGGGTCTGGATGGAAACTTCCTGTGGGTCAGACCTGGCTCCCAGATCATCAGTTGCATGGCTTTGATCTAAATGTCCTTTACTGCCTCTTCTAGTTTCCTTCTTGCTGGACTGCTGACTGATGATCTACACACAAGGCTTTTTACTTTTCCTACAATTTTCCTTAGTGTGGTTTTCCTAATGTAACACTTAGTATCATTAAACTAGTGTAAATATGAATTGCTTAGAGGACTTGCTACAGTTAAAACACTTACTATAAAGTTTCTTAATGCCTGTGAGCTCAGTAACATAGATAAACACAGGATATTGAACCTGGCTGGCTTGGTCTGAGTTTTGGCAGTTGCAACTTATCAGTTTCCTGTGATATAACATACAGCAAGATATAACAAGCAAGATTCTTCTAAGAAATCCAGGGGTCATAATCCATATTTTTGCTCCTTCAAGGGCTAAGTAACAATTTCTACAGTTCACAACAATGGGAGTGACTCAACCCTTCTGAAAATTAGATCAATGCTTATTTGAGAGACTAGCATTAGACTATTGGACAGTATTATTTAATTTTAACTTGTCTACACTCCCTTTGTCCAAAGGCTAATAGAATATAATTACACTAGGCTAGGAAAAATTTGATAATATTGTAGGCAGTTTTACATTCAAAAATCCCTATTGTCACTTTCCCCTGATAACTCTGTCAGTGACATACTATTGTATCTCTCAGTCATAATCAAGTGAGATGAAAATTCTTCTAAAGAGTAAATGTATGAGGAAACAATGGGAGGCACATCTCAACAGAAGGGTGCAATGGCACACAGTGTATGCACTAAAGCATAGGTCTGCATTGCCTTACTATCATAACCATTGGGATTAAGCCTCTTTTTGCAGATGTCAAACAACATCTTAAATTATCTTCAACTACTGCGTGACCAGGGTTGATAAAGAGAGAGTTTCTGCTTGACCTCAGCATGTTGAGTAGGGGCAACTTTGGGAACACCACAATGGAATGAAAATGGATGGGACTGCCCAGAGAGGTTGTGGAGTCTCCTTCTCTGGAGGTATTCAAAACCTGTCTGGACACACTTCTGTGTGACCTGGTCTAAGGAATCCTGCTGTGGCAGGGGGTTGGACTAGGTGATCTTTCGAGGTCCCTTCCAGCTCCTAACAGTCTGTGATTCTATGAATGGGAACACGCTTGGTACTTCATTTCAAGCCTTTCCTCATTCTCCTCAACTCTTGATATAGCCAATTATCTTTATATTCACTTCTGAACAAGATTTAGGCTACAATAACATAATGTAAAGGTATAAGATGAGCATATTTAACCATATAATTTGACACAACTTTAAAAGCACTACCCCAAGAAGACACAAACCTTTAACTAAATCAGTCCTCTACAACAAAATGGTGATTCTGATGGCATAATGTCAGTTTATAGGTAAGCCTTCCATAAATACTTTAAATATTTTCATGGCATGGATTTAAGTTTGACAAGCTTCCCTCTTTTTTTGAAAAATTAATGTGAACATTTTGCTAAAAAAGAAAAAAAAAAAAAAAGAAAACATACATGAAGATGATGAAAATTCTGACTCTTCAGCCCCAGGAGTTGATCTTATACATTTGTAGTTAATTATGTTAGCAACTTTCAGCTGTTTTCCATTGCCTACAGATTGCTGACATTGCTACAGGTTAAGACAGAGTTCTAAAGCTGTTTCTCTTACTAGTGAGTGCTTGCTTTTCAACATTTTAAAAAGAAGATGTGAACAAACCTTTGAAAAGTGACTGAATATTTCAATGCCAATATATTTTGCATGTAAAATATAAAAATCTCTGTGTGTTGCATTTGAAATCTGATAAATATTTATTATCAATGCTGTTTGCTTTTAATCTGTTCAGGATATCATTCCTCCAGCTCTTTAGTACTTAAACAAAAATGGCATTTACATTACAATATTGCTTGCCAACAATCTCATTTTCTGGTTTAGTCAGCAGCCGTCATGCTTGATTAGCCTTTAATTATACAAATACCTACATATTAAAAAAAGTTTTCTTTTTTCCATACTTTGAGCATGTAATTATTTTCTCTTGCATGCAATAACCTTTAATTTTAGGATTAAGCAACTGATTCTCTTTAGTATGGATGGATTTTTTCAAGTGTTAAAGCAAATTTGGTTATTGTATTATGAGTAGGAAAATTAACTTTAGGAAAACCTTTCATTAGTGCATTTGACAGCACACTGAGCAGCTGACAGAAACTTCAAAATATTCAATATACTTGAAAACAAAACTGTGTCCCCTGTAGTCAACAGCAATACTACCCTGAGTTCAGTGAGAGAACGACTGGGGCTACGCGATTCCTCCTTTGAATATTTCTTGCTTTTGTAGTATTAGTATTACAGCAATACCTAGAAGCCCAATACAAGATCAAGGTCTCATTGCATTATACCAAAAAAATGTAAAAGATTGCAGTCTAAAGAGATCAAACAATGGCAGGAGAATCAACAAAAGAACAGAAAGATGAAGTGACATGCCAGACAGAGCTGGGATTGCAGTCTGGTGCTCCTGACTCCAACAACCCATTTACTAGAGTACTTTGCCTCCTGATACAAATTATTTTTCAAAAGGGAATTCAGTAAGCAAAGGTATAATTTGATAATGACACTTGAGCTAAATATGTGGATTGTATGTGTTGGTAAAAGAACACCCTCCCCTCGTTTCCCTGCAGTTTTCACTCACAAGAGCATTGACTGCCAAGTTTGGGTCTACAGGACTGACATATGTTATCTCTATACCTGCCTGTACATTTGAAGTACCAGTGATTTCCCCCTAGACATACTCTTTGAATGTCTATGGGGAAAACATCAAGGAATTTTAGAATGGCTTGGTTTTCTCAAGTTTTGTTTATTTTTATGTTTGTTTTACATGAACTGAAAATTCTGTCAGACAGGTTTTTATTGCATGGAGAACACGTTTCATAGTCAGAAAGCAGTGAAAAAAATAAAAATAGGAAGCTATAATTCTATATAGTTGGGGAGGGAGAAAAGGGAGAAACCTTCCTAATGGCATATTGAGCTTGCTCCTGTCTCATTTGAGAGCTATGAGAAACATCCTGCCAACTTCCCTAGTAGTAGTGTTAGGTCTTGTTATAAAGTGAAAAGCTGCAAGACAGAGGTAGGATGGAAATGCACACAGTATCTTATTCCAGAGTGGTGATCAGCGACATAATTTCAGCTTTTCACAAAGCCAATCCTTCTGGGTCTTTTTTGTGTCTCTCTCCCAGTTGAAAAGGTCAGTAGGAACAAAGGCACCATGAATAACAAAGGCATTGGTTTTCCCCCTTCTCCTCCTTTCCAGCATTCTTCCTTTCCTTCCTACAGTCAAGCCCTGTCCACTTGGAAATCCACAATGATGGAAGCTGCACCCTCAGATGAATCCTGGGAATGAGACTGACTTTTCCTTTTTTGCCCCTTCCTGGATCTTGATCCCAGCAGATTCCTGGTCCTCATCATCTGCCCCACCTCCCCATAGCCCATGGAGCACACATGTTGGTAGCTCTGCTTGGCACTCTCTGAGGTGTCCCTCACCCTCTGGCAAAAGGTCAAGAGGACATCAGCTCTCTACCATCTCGAGCCACCAGCCCACAAGGATAATGCTGCCTAAACTATGAGGAGAGCAGGAAGAGACACAGACAGCACTCTAGCTGGGTTTGGTTGTCCAGCAAATTGAAAATGGAGTTATAAGGTTACTATGGTGAAAATCATAAAAGCAATAGCAAATAATTTTCATATCACTTGTTATCTCTTTCATTCAGAATCATTTTCTGATATCAATTTATTGGACATCACTACTACAGAGTTCTGTGACTGGGACCATAGTTTAGGGTTTTCTTTATGGCATCTCTGTTTTTGTTAAGAGCCTAGGATTGTCCCAGGTCTGACTGCTTCTCTGATGTCTTTAACAAGCATGTAAGTGTTTGTTAACAAGTATACAAAGATATTAGAGCAGTGATTTTAAACACAAGCTACCCTCAGTTCTTTCCATTTCCCAGACCTAAAATAGAGGATTAAAATGAAATTTCAGGGAAGGGAAAAAACAGGTTTGTGGAATTACTTTGTTATTGGGAAATAAATATCTCTTAGAAAATTCCTGATCTGTTTAAGGTACCATAGTATCAAAATAAAAATTGGGTGTGTTTCAAAGGTAAGATAATTTTTTTCCCTCAGACTCACAGCGTTCATCTACTTGCTTGTTCTTTGCTTTATTTCATTTCCTTTCTTAGTTGGTGGCAAATATCTTCATTTCTTGACTTTGTCCTGGATCAGCAGCAAAAAATACAGCGATACTACGAGATAGGTTGTGCTACAAATCTTTCAAACCTTGTGGGCAGAATGAATACTGGGAAACTTGCAGAAGACTTCTCTTCCAGATGATAATTTCATGTTTAGCCCCCTTAAGACCCACAGCCTCTCTCATTCTAACATGGATTCAACCAAGTGATTTTTTGTACATTTTTTTTTAACATTATAGTAAAATGTAGTATATTACAAACACACAATTTCAAAATAAAACTTAGAATCATCACATCTATAAGCTATGAAATCCCATTGTTGATTTCCTACCTGCTCAGACATAACTCCTCATGTGTGCTATATACTCATTTACTTAAATGATTCTAATTTCCTTAAGTCCTAACTCACTAGGAGCTCTTTGAAATACACATTTTCTGACTTGTGCCTGAGGTAGTAACCTCTGACCTTCTAATTTTCCAATTTCCACATAATTAATTGTTGCTTACTTCAAACGAAAATAGAAGGTTGGTGGAGAAAGGGGAAAAATGAAACAAGATGAATTTGGAAAGCTCATGTTTCCAGTGCAGCCCCTTGGATAAAAGGATATTTTTTTTTTCCCTTTTGCCTAATTTGTTTCTAGTTGCAGCACTAAGGTCAGAATAAGCCAAGAGAATGAATGGAATAAACGTCCTGATGGGCTGCCCGAAGCTGCATGGTGTTACGGATCAGCGTAAAACCAGCTCTCTTTCCTCTGCCTGGGCCGATGTAACTCACTGGAGTGGCAAATTACATCAGACCTACAGCTGTAACCCGACATTATGATTAATTTGATCAGTAATTTCTCCTGTTTTTCATTTTAATCGGTGTGACTATTCTGCTGTGGCAGGTCTTTCAGATCTAATTAAGATAAATTTCAGAGTAAAAGACTTGGCAGAATTTTCGAGTCAAATCCGAGCGTCAAGTGTGAAGACCTGCAGCACTAGTCAATCAATTTCCAGTAAAGACAGCAGGCTGTAACTTAGCAATCAACCCATTAACACTTAAGCAAATTTCGTAATCTCCAGGCCTGTGCTTAGTCACTTTCTCAACACATTTTGGCTACCAAGAGAAAAAATCAGAAGTATTATTTTTTTTCCCCAAATACTTACCCTAAACTGCATCTGCTGAAACCACCAGCAGAATCCACAAGTGGATACCCTGATAGATCTTGGAATAGGCTGCTCAGGGAGGTGGTGGAGTCACCATCCCTGCAGGTTTTTAAGAAGAGGATAGATGTGTTTCTTCAGGGGATGATTTAGGGGTAAGAGTAGTGTAGGGCTATCACTTGGACCAGATGATCTTGAGGGTCCTTTCCAACCGTAATGATTCTGTGATTCTGTGACCTCAGCAATACTGCTAAAAAAGTCTTATTTTTACATGTTAAAAGTGGAGTGGCTTTTTTTTTTTCACACAGAATCATTAAGGTTGGAAGAGACCTCCAAGACCATCAAGTCCAACCATCAACCTATCACCATCATGCTATTAAACCATGTCTCTAAGTACTACATCTAAATATTGTTTAAACACCTTCAGGGACAGTGACTCTACCACTTCCCTGGGCAGTCTGTGCCCTCTCTCTCTCCTTTCTTTTTTCTGAGGCAGTACCCTGAAGCTGAGCAACCTCTTTTAGGGGATTATTTGTACAAGGATTCTTGAATGATACAGCATCAATGCTATACCACTTTCAGAGTGTTGTTCCTCAATCAGATTCATGAAGCCTACTGGGTTCTTTGGGGTCACTTGGTCCAGTTGCTGCCATGTAGAAGATTTACTTTTTTTTTCTCACAGAAACCTGTGACTACTTGCAGTTCTTTTTGGTTCTTTCTTTTGTTTTTTTAATCTATTACAAAGAGGTGAGTGGTATAAAAAATAGGGGAAAATAAAGTAATGCTTTGGGATATTCTCCACTTCCCCCAAAATTTTTGGAAATAAAAGTGAAAAGAGAAATTATGAGAAATGAATTCTAGTGAAACAGATCCACTGGATTAAAGAGTATCTGAGGGGCTGTGTCATTATTTCCTGTTCTACAGGTCCCCTCTCTGCCTAGACAAGCTTTGGAAATAGAAGACCTGATGGGATATGGATCCTTTCCCAACTTTGTCCTGGGAATATATTATTTATTTATTTCTGCACATAGTAAATACTTCAGTTGCTTTAGGGAGTTTATTGAATGCTCCCATTTCAGAAACCAGACCTTGCTGGGCAAACGGCTCCACTTTCCTCTCCTTCAGAGAATTCTTTAGCAAATGGTTTCCTATACCAGGCTCAGCTTCTGCCCCTTGGGCACTAATAATGTCAGTTGTTTTGCTCAAAGATTAATTTCCTTTGCTTTAAATATAAGTCAGGCAGCAGTACTCCTTGTGGTTCTGAACAGAGCAACACCTGCAGAGTATATTTAGATGGACCAGGCAGCTAGTGCTCCAAGTGGGAGAAAGTTTCCCCAGGGAATGAAGAGATTTCCTTATAAAGTCTCTTTGAGAACCCCTTAAACATCTTTTTGCTCTGTTTAAATTTGGTATTCAACAGCTTTACAGTGAGAAGTCCCAGTGCCTGAAAGATCCAAAAAATCAGTGAGCTTCTGGAGGAAGGAAAACAGCTAAAGAGAAGATCTGAAACCCTAATCAGTCCTGTGGATGGATTGAGTCTTACACATAACTGAAACTAGCCTTTCTGTGGAAACAACTTCCAATCATCTACAGGTAAAGTAGGAGCCCTCAAAGAAGGTAGATGTGGCAGGAAAACATTTTGCACTGCTCACTGGGGCCAGGGGATATGGTACAGCACAGTGCAGAGACACCTGAGTGTCCACCTAGGACAAACTGCCACGTTGCCATATCACAGTGGACTAGCTGGTGACAGACCTAGAAAGATTGAGGAGGATAATGGAAGTTCCCAGAAGAGGTGAGAGGAAAAGAAGAAAGGAAGCCATGGATGCACTGAAACTCAAAGCCAACAATTGCCCAAGCAAGGTTCAAGTTTGTGAACAGTAATGTCTGTGTCACTCATGGAATGACTACAATGGCAAAAGTAGGAGCATAAAAACAAAACGAGAGGACCTGAATCACAACAGCATGTGCAACGGGTAGCAAACATGTATACATCAGTATGATCATAACTTCCTGGCTAGTGGAAATTTTGACACAAGTACTTGCCTCTTCCACTCATGAAAACACCTATATGAAGCTACAAAACTCATTAAAATACTGTAAGGATACTCAGAAATTCAAAAATATCAGTAGAAAAAGATGTTTCAGTCTGGCAGGGTACAAACTATGTCAAATATTACAAACAGTTCACCAAGCTCAACTCAATTTAGCTGTTTGCAGGGCAGTTTCCATGCTGTTAGTTTAGAGCTGAGACCTAGGTCTTGTTAGTATCTTCTGGAAATCCCTTTAAAATCAGCACTTCAACAGGCTCAGTCTGAGCAGGTGATTAGCATGAACCCTCCTGAATAAATGTCCTCTACACATGTTTACATCACCTATTGCTTTGTGACTTTGTGATGTGCAGTATCTCACACACTACTGATTCAACAAATAAAGCAGCTTTGGAAAATGGATTCAAAGCTCTGCATTTGCTCACCATTTATAAAGTATTTCTTTGTCAAACTGGTGACCAAGTAGCTTGGGAACAGATACAGACACTCACAGGTAGTACCTGCAGAGTACTGGATGCAGGAGGAAGACTAGAGAAATTTTTAGCAAAACAAACAAAAAAATAAAACCTCAGTGAGGCTACTGGTGTCATAATCTTGATTAAGATTTCTTGGTCTCAGGATTCAATAAGCATAAGGAGAACACAGCAGGTCTTGGATGTGAATGCAAACATAAAAGAACAGCCCATCACTATCATCCTTGCAGGCTTATCCCAGCTGCCTTCCACAGACCAACAGACTTGGTTATTTCTTCTGTATCTAAAATGGATGTAAGTTTATCACAGTGTCAGTAAAGTCACCCATATGTCTTTAAATTAATTTCTTTCTTAATGAGAAGCTAACCAGTGAATGAGGTTAGGGGGAAGGGAAGGGGTGGTTTGGTTTTTGTGACTGTTGGAGCCTCAGGCATCTGTGTACATATTCTCCCTCATTTACAGCTGAGTGTTTCAGCCTTTCTGCTTTTCTTTTCTCCTTTGTTATAAAAGTGTCGAGGTTCCAAATACATTATTTAAGATTAGTATGAAAATTTAATCTGAAGTAGGTTCTGGTTTTGCTATCCTAGAGTTTGCTATTACTTGGAGGACTTTTTTTCTGCTGTTGTCATCTCCTCACTTCCCTTCTTCCCTCCTTTTTTTATTGTTTTTTTCTCAGTCATCATCTTCCATCAGCTGCAGTTATTGTAGGTAGGCTTCTATGACAAAAAGGTGCTTTAGGAAAGAGTTCTGAAAATGGTCAGAATAATTTTACAGAGGAGCAATCCCTGGAGGATTTCCTGTTTGTCTGTTCCTATTCACACAGGAACAAAACAGTAGAAATGATTGGGAAGCCTCCTATTTCTGTAGTGCAGCTCTGCCCTTGTAGATCTGGCTCTGGGTTCTTCCTACCCACACTGCTAAAACATACTGTGAGTGTCAGCACCAGAAGCTAATCTCCACTCAGACACAGTTAAAGACATGCTGGTGATACAAAGCTCCTGATTCTGGTAGTCAGGCAGAATAATTGGCTACTTAGTACTGGCCTCATCTGATTTTATACAGCATATAATCAAGATCTTACAGCTCCAGAAATTTAATTGAATGGAAACTCTCTCAGAGGTGCTAAATATGCTTTGAAGTTGCTGCCCACTCAAGAATCCATGTGGTTTGCCATGTAATAACATTAAATATTCACAGGAAAAACATGTTGGGACAAATGTATTTTCCCAGAAGTAAAGGTTTCAAGGTCTTCAATTTACAACATAAGTTGTCTTTCACCTCTGGATTCTTTTGTTGACACAGTGAAAGTAAAAATCAGACTACAATTATCTATATGAGGAACTTCACAATTTTAGAATGAAGGGATGAAAGTCTGCCATCATTTACCTGACCCATCAGCTCCTGAAATACAGCTCTGCTTTGGAATAGCCTCCTCTGGTTTGTTGTCTTTTGCAAATCAGTGATGACCTCAGTTCTGCAGTGTTTTGCTTTTACCAGGGTAAAACTGGAGCACCATCACTAATGTCAGCACAGAACCCAGGCCCTGGGACCTGTAAGTGGGATTTTTCCTCTTCCTACAGAACCATCAAAGCACTTCCTAAAAGAATAGCTTTGTATTTCCAACCCAGCCCACTGAACTGAGTAAAGACTAGTGATTAAAATTAGGGAAGAGTATTGCAGAACAATCTGACAAGAATTGTTCTGAGACTTTTAGCTGGTGTATGCTGCACCAGTATTATTAATTTCTGATCAGCTAGCAAAAATACCTCACCCAGGTATACCTAAGCTAGTCACTTTCATTTAATTTGTCTTCTGAAGGACATGACAGCATCTGTACATTTTGAGATGTAATTGCTATTATCCTTCAGTGTTTTTTCAAACAAACACAATCATCCCCCTGAATTACTGACTTTCCATGACAATTTTTTGAGGTTGCATCGTTCTAAACTAATATCTTTCAGACAGATCCTGAATAATGTAAGAGGATAAAGCCCACATGAAAAAAAATCAAGAATTCAGAAATGAAATTTAAGCTGTCAAACTTTAACATAGTTGATCTTTATTCCCTTAATATTCTTCAAACAAAACCCATTTCATTCTAGTTCATAAAGAACATTACCTTAGAGGCCATAATATCTCTGAATTTTGGTCTAGGTCGATTTTTAAGCTAAAGCATTAAACATTAAGAAAATTCAGAGTCTAAGCATCTATGATAAGCTGTATATATGAACTTCTGCCAAATGTGTGCTCCCTCCTTTTTTTTGTGGTTTTGTTGGTTTGGTTTTATGTTTGTGCAGAAGAAAAATATTTCCAGTCCTCAAGCTAGATGTAGGTGAGTAAATCAACTTTCCTCTGCTGGATTTAGAATGGAAAGACAAATTCCATAGAGGAAATCTTACCACTGCTCTGCTTTAGAAAAGTACCCAAACACATCCTTCAACCACCTGTAAAGTGCAACAGTGGTTCCTCTGGAAATATTTCTGACTGTCACTTGCTTGCATATTAAAGACTCTCACCATTCTCAGCAATATGACAGAGCATGTTTCAAATTCTTAAGTATTTCTTAGGGAAGCTTGAGAAGTATTATGCTTGCTGTAGAAATGCTGTAGAAATGGCTAGAAGACCAAAGGAATGGCCCTACAGACATTTCTAAGGTGAGGCCTGAAGTACCATGCTGAATTCTGACTTGTTTTCTGGATGTCAGCACACAGCATGTTTGTATCCATGAACAAACTTTGGGTTTTCATGGCTATTTAAATGGGAAGGATGAGAGAGGAAAGAACATTAAAAATACTTATCCCCCAATTTATTAGGAGCTCCTTAATGCTGAGCCAGAGCTGACAGCTAATGACTTCTAATTCCTTGACTTTTGTTCTGAAAGTGTCCAAGTCACAGAGCTGGTTTAACAGTACTGGCTGATCTCAGCCTTGTGGGAATGCCAGACCTCTCATGCTGGTGTCTTTCATTAACTCTAATCCCAGTTCCTAAAAGGATTAGGGGATAGTGTTTGAACTAAAACCACCTAAGAGTACTTGGTTGCCTCTCTCCACTCCTCTTGAATCTGCCACATCCAGACTGCCCTCAGAAGGGTAGTTGTGAGGATAAGCATGCTGAACAGAGTGCTGTGCCAAGGCATCCCCATGAAAACATTCACACTGGCACCTTCCACACATGGACTTATTGTTTTTACTCCATTTTATTGTACTTATGCAAGTGAAATGTGACCCTAGAGAGCTAACAGTAGAAACTGCTTCTACTTGCCTGTACCTGTAGGTCACAGATGAGACTGGAAGTACCCATATTCAGCTGAGATTTACACTGGGACCAGAGGCTATATGACAACTGACTTCAGATTCTTCATACCTTCTGAGGTATGTTCACTGAGATAATCCCACTTCCTCCCTAGCTAAATCATGTGTGCATTTGCTTTGTTTGGAAAACTGAATGCCTTTTGAAGCACAATATTTAGCAGGTAGTTAGAATCATAGAATGTTAGGGGTTGGAAGGGACCTAGAAAGATCATAAGTCCAACCCCCCTGCCAAAGCAGGACACCTAGGTAAGGTCATACAGGAATGAGTCCAGGAGGGTCTTGAATGTCTCCAGAGTAGGAGACTCCACAACCCCTTGGGCAGCCTGTTCCAGTGTTCTGCCACCCTTACTCTGAAAAAGTTTTTCCTCACATTAACACTAAAACTCCCTTGTCCTAACATTGGATGACACTGAGAAGAGCCTGGCTCCTTCTTCCTGACACTGGCCCTTAACATATTTGTAGACATTGATGAGGTCCCCCCTCAGTCTCCTCCTCTCCAGGCTAAAGAGACCCAGCTCTCTCAGCCTGTCCTCACAGGGTAGATGCTCCACTCCTTTAATCATCTTTGTGGCCCTAAGCTGGACTCTCTCCAGTAGTTCCCTGTCCTTCTTGAACTGGGGAGCTACATACAACATATACAGTTAGTGAGCATACATAAGAGCTGCACCAAGACAATAAAATATGTCAGAAGCTCCTCTGGAAATACTGCTGCCTCTGTATGTCAATAATCTGCATACTAAAGAGTCCCAAAGCACTCACTAGCATGATAGACTAGGCATTAAATGATGACTAAGTAGCCCTTAAGACAGTACACAGAAGAAGCTCTAGAAACATTATGCTCTATTGTAAGAAAAAGCTCAGGAAGCAAGAACACATTTCTTGTGGACTTCTAAGTCTATTATCTAAACCATTAAAAAATCAGTTTTGATGCAATTTAGTTGAAGCTCAGATTAATACAAGTTTAACTGGCCACATGCAAACACAGCTTCTTGTAAACCAATTCCCTTAATTGTTTGAAAAAGGATTTTTTAATTATTAAGCTAATGCAGTTTCATTTCTGAAGGAAATGGAGCCAAATCCATCTGTGAGGATAAAACCTTCAAAGTGAGGTCTTAAAATTTAGAGAATAAAGTGAATAGAGACCTTGCTGGTTTCTAAGTGCAGTTTCACTGCTAACTGAGAGAGACCCTGCTCACTTCACAGGCTACCCTGGTGTTTATTCAGAATTACACTTGTGGGTACAGTCAAAGTTGTTCTTGCAGGATGTGAATGCAGCACAACACATGTAGTGTGAGAACATCTAGGTATAAGAAGTTAGAACAACTGGATGAGAGCTGTCCCATTTCTGTCTAGGAATTCCAAGACAGGCAAAGCTCAGCATCAGTGTAGCTTCCATAGCTTGCTGGTCTATTAAATAACACCCATGTCATTGGAGTGAGCATCTAGGAAAGGTGTTAACTGGCATTCTTATCTTTGGAGTCTATTCTGAGACTCTTAACAGAAGTATTTGATTCTTTGCAGGATAAACATTAGGACTGTGATTTCAAGAGGAATGATAACCTATCCATCCCTTGTACATGTCCACCAGCAGAAGCTCTATTTCTTTTAGGGACAGTCAGGATCATCTGCTAATGAACACCTAAATTTGTTGGCCTCAGAAGTTACCATAAAGGGTGACTGTTGGGCAAACACTATTTGTGAAGGTCACATGCTGAATCCATGGGAAAAAATCAGATAGTTTTCTATGAGTTTTACAATATGGACTTCAAGAGCAAAAGATGTTTACTCTCCAGAAAGCAGCAGACTAGGATCATCATTAGTTATGCTTTTCTGGTTTATCAAGCCTTTTAGTTGTTCTAAGCTGCATGCCTCTAAGAATTAACTACTGTGAGGTGGAATTTCTCAGTCCATATTATCAGAAGTTGTAACCTTCACTTGATTTCCCCTTGCAGTTGGAGAGTGTGCACTTTCTGATTTTAAGACTGTTAGAGATTTGTACATAGCATCCTACCTGCAATGGATTTGATGAAGTAAGAGGAGATGGAAGGCCATGCCCTGGTGACTGGCTGGGTTTCTGAGGGGAGCTGGAGGATTGTGAGGCTGGAGGTGGTTGGCTCTGGCTCTGGGCCTGTGTTTGGTTCTGCTGTGGTGGTGCTGGCGGCTGTGCCTGTGGCTGCTGGGTCTGCTGGGGTGGCTGTGGAGTCTGTGCCTGCTGACCTTGCTGCTGCTGCTGGCCTTGCTGCTGCTGTTGCTGCTGCTGACCTTGCTGCTGCTGCTGTTGATGCTGGAGCTGCTGAAGATGTTGAAGTTGTTGAAGCTGGGAGTTCAGGGATGAGGTAGCTGTGAATTGAAGAGAGGGAAGGGAGTTATGTAGGCTTCAGTAACACCTACTGTATTAAAGATATTCTGGATAAAATTCTGATTGTTACACTATGGGCCACACTGTCCACTCAGATCATCTGGCCTCAGACTTCAGGTTGTGGCAGAAAATATGTTCTTATCAATAATAGCCTGTGGTTTTGTCAGTGCAGTTCTGTGGTAAGAGTCAGACTTCACTGGAGGCAATGAAACAAACCTTTGGAAGGGCTACAGCTTTGCCCACAGGATAGGCATCAGGGCTGACAAGCAGTCTTTGCTCAGACAAGATTAGCAGTGAAGCCAATGGGAATTTTGCCTGCCTAGAGAAGAGGCAAACAGAATGCCACTATACACAGCACAGCAAGAGCTCATAACATGAACTACTGCTTTTATATAAAGGAGGAGAAACCCATAGTTGTTAAATAAAGGATGCTCTGAAAAGAGCTTTGTCATGTCTTTATACAAGTGCCAGGAAATCAAATGTTCAGCTGTGAAATTTCTGGTGCAATGCACAGATAGCAAAACTACCCAATAAAATGTGTGTGTCTCTGAAATTAGAACTGCTCCTTAGCATTCACATCTAAAGCTATATAGTTCCTCTTATAAAATAGGGTAAACATTCTGTGCACTTGCACTGCTCACTCCTGGTAACAAAGGTTTGTTGTGTTTTGCTAGCATGTGCTAGCTTGGGAACAGGTGGCTTATATCAACCTGCTGGCACAGAGGAGAAAACTTTATCTCCCAGAGAAACTTTCAAATTGACTAGGACATTCATTAAATTCAGGAAGGAAAGAAGTGTGCCACAGGGATTTCACTAAGGAAGAATAGCCTTAAGCAGCAGCCAGAACATCATAGGAGCCTGATTCTTTCTGGGGCTATGTCCCGAATAAGTGACCTGGGTCTCTGACCTTACCCAGTCTAATCAACATGTAAGGGGTTGCATTAAAGGGCTGTAAGATCCCAAGAGGAAGAGATTACAAGGCCATTGCACAATTTTGCACTTTGTATACTGCTTTATCAACACCACCCTGCATTCTACTTTCTAGCAGAAGCCAAGGTAAAATGAGAATGAATCAAATCTGTTATTTCTAAAATGGCATTCATATTTCACAGCCAGAAACTCTGTTCACCAAGTTCTTTGTGGATTGGCAGATAAAACCATGTCATCTCCACTTTCTTTTCATACCAACTTGCCTATTTCAGCTTTCTGGATGTCTATGCCTTGGGGATGAAGATCTTGATACAACTTATGAAATCAATGAGCCATAAACTGGAATAAGCAAAAGAAAAAAAGAAAATGGAGAAAGATGAAGCAGAATGAATAGGGCAGAAAAAGCTGCATGAAGGAAAAGTAAAAGGCTTTTTAGGAAGAGGTGTTGGTCACCCATTCCTGTTGTTGTAGTTGCTCTAAATTTTCTTTCACCAGAGGCAGGAATCAAACTACAAATATGCCTTTACAAGAAATATAGTCATGTGCATGTGGCTTCAGCAGAGTTTGAACAACACAGAGAAGGAGGACTGGTAACACCAATACATTTCCATCAGAAAGTTGCAGATGGAAGCTTTGTGTTTCAACATAAAACTGACTATCAGAGTAAAAACTCACATGGTATCTCATGTAGAATTCTCCATAGCCTGGAGAATTAAGGTTACACTCCCATCAGTGCCAGGATCAGAACTCACACCTAAATGCCCCAAAAGATAAGAAAGTAGGAAGAGAAAATATAATCTAAGTCATATTAGAACAAAGAATGGAGAAGGTGTGTATGCAAGAAAGCAACTGCACAGGCAAATACTAAGCATAGCATGAAGGACCTCAGATGGCAGGGAATACAATTGACCAGTTCTAACTGGAAGTATGTACACAGAGGCAGAAAAAGCCTCCCCATTCTCGTGAGGAAAAAACTATTCTAGATCAGCTTTTTACCTCATTCAGGTAATTTCCATAGCAGTCTGGACAAATGATTGATGACCAGAACCAAGACTTCAAACACAACAAGTCCTTGCAGATTCCACAGACTCCAATATAGAAATGAGTGCAATGGTGCCTCACAAGGGCATACCCCATAATCCAGATGGTTCACAAAGAGGAACAAAGGGTTGTTTTATATCCTATGTGCATAACTGGACAGGATGACACAGAACTTCCTCTATAGCAAGTGAGATATAGTGGTGGTTGTTTTTTTTTCTTCAGAATTCCATATGTTGTATGTAGGACACTGAGTCATGTAGTAGAGGACAGGCAAAAGCATTTGAAGTGGAGGGGAAGCTGTCTACTGAAATATTGTTTGAGCACAGAGCACGTTTGTCTCCTTCAGGTAAACCCTAAACCTAGAATTTAGAAAATATGGCCACTAATTAAAAGAATAATGAAAGTATCAATCTGATATAAGGTAACACAGGATGGAGGGATCACTGTGATTCTGAGAACATGAAAGTGCAAACACAGATCAGTGCTACATTTTTGCAATGATTTTATGATTGAACTTATGGTATGCAAAAAGTATCTGTTGACAGAATATTAAAGATAAAAGCACCACTGCCTGGACTTCTTAACATACAAGACATGAAGAGAATGGTAAAGAAGCCTAAAGTATAAAATAAGTGAAGTTGCTTGACAAACTAAGACAAATGAAGGGGCAGGTACATTATATTGCAAAAAAGATTAGTGTTTTGTGTGTTTGCATGTAGCTAAGAGCAATCAAAAGACTAATATTTAATAATTATTAGTATTAAGAGTTCCCCACAGAGTGTATGATTTTCTTCAAGGGTGTTTTCATTGAAATGTCACCAAACAATGATATAAGTAGGCTTCTAAAGTTTACAGAGTATAATGCAGAGATACAGATATTCAGGAATACTATTGATTTGTTAATTTACCATTAGACAAAAATTTACACCTCCTAAAATGAAGTTTTACTAAATGTATGAATCTGCTTAAGGAAGAAAGATTATCTTGTTGCATGTGTTGGGATTTACTATCTAGAACAGTTATCCTAATGGTGTAAGCCTCAGCTTCATTAATGAGCCAAGGCTTTGGTCAGCTGTTTAGTTACGTTCTTAAAAATGAAATCTCATTAAATTTCTGTTCTCCACAAGACCAATACTGTCTTTAATGGTAATTTTGATTTGCATATTCTTTCTCCTGCCAATACATACTACCAAATCCAGAGGAAAGAAGAAAAGGAGAAAAAAATGCCTCAAGAGCTTTCATTTTTTAGTCTAAAATTTTGCAAGTTCAGGTCCTACTGAGAAGCTAATATAACCAATGTCAAATAGCCATCTCCAACATACTTCTGTGCATTAACTATATGAGCATGTGCAATCACTTAGGCAAGATGACTTGTCTGATGAATGAAGAGGCTCTGAAGCTAACTTGGAAAACCTTAAGTTTGCATATCCTATGGGCATGCCCAGGATTCTCAGATAATGGCTTGATATAGAGTTTTTGTTTCATTTCCCATCTGTGAGTAGAAAAGCTTTGCATTCAATACTGCTCAATAATCCAATACTGAACGATGAAGGATTATCAGTATCTCTACCATTCACTTCTGCACTGGAAATACACACATTCTAGCTGTGGTGGAAGGCAGTTACCCAGGGAAAATTTTGTTGATGGAGAAAAGTTAATTCATGGAAAATTTTCCAAGGTCATTGAAAACAACTGCAAAAACTTCCTTCTCTTCATATAATTTCTTCAAAAAAGGCCTCTCTGAAGCCTATTGTCATATTGAGCTATAAATTGCACTGAAGTGGCTTAGTGAGGTGTGATTGTTTAACATGTTGTTGCTAAACAAACAGATAAGGAATTGGAAGAAGGATTGTTAGATCATCAAAGAATCATAGAATGGTTTGGGTTGGAAGAGACCTTCAAGATTATCTAGTTCCAACTCCTCCACTGTGGTCAGGGACACCTTCCAGTAGATCAGGCTGCTCGAAGCTCCATCCAACCTGGCTTTGAATGCTTCCAGAGGTGGAGCATACACAGCTTCTCTGGGCAACATGTTCCAGTGTTTTTCACCACCCTCACAGTAAACAATTTCTTCCTCATATCTAATCAAAATCTACTCTCTTTCAGTTTAAAACATTACTCCTTGTCCTATCACTACATAGCCTTGTAAAAAGTCCCTCTCCATCTTTCTTATAGGCCCACTTTAGGTACTGGAAGGCTGCTATAAAGTCTCACTGGAGCTTTCTGTTCTCCGGGGTGAACAACTCCAACTCTCTCCGACTGTCTTTATAGGGGAGGTGCTCCAGACCCTGGATCATCTTCATGACCCTCCTCTGAATTTGCTCCAACAGGTCTATGTCTCATATGTTTGGAGCCCCAGAGCTGGACTCCAGTACTCCAGGTGGGGTCTTACCAGAGCAGAGCAGAGCAAATGGGGAGAATCAAGTCCCTTGACCTGCTGGCTATGCTTCTCTTTATGCAGGCCAGGATGCGATTGGCTTTCTGAGCTGCGAGTACACATTGGCAAGTCATATTGAGCTTCTCATCAATCAACATCCCCATGTCCTTCTCCTCACAGCTGCTCTTAATTCATTCTCTGCCCAGCCTGTATTTGTGCTTGGGATTGCCCTGACTAAGACACAGGACCTTGCACTTGGCCTTGTTGCACTTCAAGAAGTTCACATAGGCCAACCTCCCAAGCTTATCAAAGTCTCTCTTGATGACATCCCTTCTCTCCAGTGTGCTGATCAGACCACACACCTTGGTGTTGATGGGAAACTTGCTGAGGGGGCACTCAGTTCCACTGACCACATCACCAACAAAGACAGTAAAAATTGTCAGTCCCAATACCAGTCCCCAAGGAATGCTACTCGTCTCTGGTCAAGACAAGGCGTTCCCAAAGCCACACAGTAGGTGTAACTGCAAAGGTGGATTTAGGGCTCAGGATCCTGCCTGCAGTCTGGTGTTCACGCTGCCTAAGTGCACTGCCTCTCACACTGTGTGTACTATCCACAACAGGGGTTGTGTCATATTATTGTTTGTAATCAAATCCAATCCAACCCCCAGAGCTAGCTTGCATAGCTCATCCATTATAAATGGCATACCTGTCTAGCATTTGCCACTTTCTGCAGAGCTTGGAGCCTGATGGAATTTCAGGTGGTACAACAGTGCTATGTCTGCATGTATAAAAGATAACACACACTGTCTCCCTCACAGGAATCTTTTTATGACTTACTGGCAAAGAGCTGAGCAAAACTTTGACACATTCAAGTGAGAAGTGCCTACTTTCTTACAGAACTTCATTCAAGAATCTAAAAAGCTTGCCAAAAAACTGCAGAAAGTTCTTTCTGTGGTTAAAAAAGACAACATAAAGCATGGCACATTAAAAGAGAGATAATTAACTGCTAATGCATGCAAGCTACGAAAACCAGGAAAACCCACAAAAGCTGTGTGACATTTCAGCTTTCCTTAAGAAAAATACACAATGAACATATACCAGGCATCTAATCACAGAATCACAGAATATAATAAAGTAGTACAACTAATACTTACAAAGAAACAATGGCATGGGGGTTTTTAAACTTCAGTTTCAACTATAATTTTCTGGTTGCTGCAGTACCACAACCAACTTCCCAAGGGATCACCACGTGTTATGATCCTATTTCAACTGGATTATGCTTAACCATAGTATCAAAACATTTACATTAGAATAAGAGATATGGAGTTAAATGGTGCAATGGATGGTCAAGAGGCAGTGAAAGCAAACTTTCTGATCTCTCAGGATGTCTCCTTCTGTGCCTGACACAGACCTTAGACTACTTTAAGGACTTAGAGAAACTTAAAATCTAAGGGACACACTCCTTCTTGACTTTGAGGGATACCTTAGGCACAAAGCTGCTATGCACTTACAATATTTACATAAAATGTCTCTTGTTGTGATTTTCTTGTATCTTCAGTTCCTCTGCTGGCTACCTACACATGACACTGAAATGAAACTAAAATACCCCTCTGTCAAGTAGAGTGGTGCAATGGGGAAAATTCACCTCTGATGCAACCACGCTGAAAGAAGCAGCAGTCTGGTCTATGACAGGGAAATGACTGAATCTCTGTCTTAGTGGGAAAACTGAACAGGCTCCATCTTCAAAACCCAATCCCAATTGTATTCACTGAAAGCCCTATCAGCTGCCTACTGCCTCTGGCTAACACACTACTGCATAAGTATGGAAATGGCTTTGGCTGTATTTTAAATAAAAATATACATTTGAAAGTTTAATTGCATATCTCAAAAAAGCAAGGAGCATAAGTAAGCCCACAAATGTTTTTATAGTGAACACAACAGAAAAATTAAGACTCTCTTTTCACCTCTCGTTCACAATAGAGTCTCAGATTCCTGAGACAGCGCTTGGCAGAAGATCAAATTAATGTTCAGGAATTCAATCTGTATGTAGAATCTCTTCTTGTGGATGAGCTTCACATAATGTTTGATTTATTTTATTAATGTTTTGTGCATGTTTGTTTCTGTGTAAAGAGGAAGAAGGGGAAGGAGGAATAAGAAACAATTTTAGCCTACAAGCTATCGTGCTGCTCTCTCCTGTGTACTCCTATTTACATAATTGCAGAGATGTTCTTCAGCGCCTTGGTACAACGTACAACAGACTAAAAAGGAGAAAATCATACACTAAACCTTTTCCTATGTGACTGAGCACAGAACTTGCCTCTTGCCATTTCAAGGGCCTAATGCCTTTTTCCACTTCCCCAGTAATAGAGAATAGATTTGCATTGCCTTAAACTGAAAAGTGTAACTAACTTAAGCATCTGGGCTTGCGTTTGAACTGATGTGGTCTGCTTTTATTTTTTTTCCCACCCTATTGTTTCTCTTCTAATGAGGTATATGCCTTTGTTTGGTTGGAAACAGATTTCTGAAGACTGCAGACACATGCTGAACAGTCTAATGCAAGCCTGTGTTTACACCCTTTCCCTCCTGGGTCATGAGGGGTAGGTCAGCCAAATGCCCAACGTGTTTTTGCGTATGCTTGAATTTTCTTTTTGAGAGCAAAATGTGAGTTGTTTTAAATATGTTAGCATTCTCTTTATGGGGGAAAAAAACCCCAAAACAAAAACAAAAAAGAAGGACTTGTGGCTGAAGAGATTAGTAATGGGATACAGAGCATATTATTTCTAAATCATTGGTCCAAATCTAGTCTAGGTCGATACAGGGAACAAAAGTCATTGCACATTAATGGTGTTTTTGAGTATTTTCTATCTTATATAAGGTGCATTAGATGTATAGAAGATGTATTCACACAGACACCCATAGATAGCCTGCATTGGAAGCAGTTTGCCACATAGTCAGGGTAATAAATTGATGGTCTACCAGTAACTATTAGGAAGATCATAAAGGCTGTGGTCTTGGATGGCATCCATTGACATCTTTATTTGCACTTTTAGCAGAAAGGCTAAGGATAAGAAGAGTAAGGAGACCAAGTCATCTTCTCCTTCCTAAAGGTGATCCCTCAAGGTTACAGCTGCAGAATGCAGATGTGGTTATGGGGAGAAACTTGCATTGCCAATGCTCCTCTGTACCAATTCTGCAGATAAACAGAGGGCTTCACTTTCTACTGTTGTCATATCCAACATCTTTCATGAACACTAAATTCACTTTAAAGAATATAGGCAATAAAAAGGAAGTATTAAGAAGAAAACCATCATAATTTATATGGTGCCTGTGGTGTCTCCACATTTTGATGAATACTGGAACTTCCCTGAAAAATGATCCACTGCATTAAATAAATCTGACATTTTTCTTTCCTTACCAAACCCTAAAATGTACAATAATCTGCTAAAACCTTAACAGGAAAAAACCAAACAAACAAAAAACAAGAAAGAAGAAAATGTTGTTATTCTAGGTAGAGAGCTTGATGAAGTATCAGGGCAAGTACATTTGGAATATTTCCCATTCTGAGATAATCTAGGGGCTATTTTCTTCTAGTTTATGACAACGCTCTGTGAGTAAAGTTCCCTGAGTGTATTGTAAAAATTGCATTAACCTATTTAAAATGCCCAAAGGCAAGAACAAGCTGGAGAAATTAGACTTTAATAAGCCATTTGCTTCCTCAGCTCAAATGGGACCTTAGGCCTCATACTGTACAGATGGCTGAAACATTAACTGGAGTCAGGGTATCATCAAGACCCAGGGGATCAATCAGGGAGTTGTTGGGACTCTTATGCAAAGACAGGCAATTAAAACCCCACCATAACATAGTCTGAGGGCAATGGGTTTGAATGCCAAAGGCTGGATGTCAAGCAAGTGATATCTAGAGCTGGTAAACTCCTAATTTTACTAGCCTGATTTTTTATTTTATTTTATTTTATTTTATTTGCTGTGTTTTCTGGGAAAACACTACTATTTTGGAGACCAAGGAGCAGGATCTTAACATCAATTCCTTAGGCCACATAAAATCAGTTTTCTAGTTACAGAGAACAGGTCTGGTTCCAGATTGCCTAAGAACAGAGTAGTGTTGGAATGGAAAATCAAACTGAGTGGCATGGTATTCCTACAGATTGGATTTCCAGACCATATTGAGCCTGTAAGGAAGTTTCTATGGACCAGAATTTGAGACAACCTCCTATTTCTTGGGAAAAATCAGAAACCAATGGACAGAGAAAAAAATATCATCTAAAGGCCAACAAAAAACAATATAAGATTTCACAGCCAAAGGGATGTGACAGGGAACAGATGAATGACACAAAGAAATTTAGTTTGAAACAACAGTCTGCTGACTCAGAGACCAATGACCATGACCCACAATGGACATCAGATCAAGGCTGGGCACTCTCTGCACATACAACCTTTAATAACAGGAACTGCAGCTTATTTTTTTTTGTCTGTTTCAAATGCTCTAAAATTGATGGGAACCTTAATTTCCACAGCACTTATGCACACTAAGTGTTTGATGTGCCTCAAAGTAGCAATGTTTGTAGAAAAAGCAGTGCAACAACACAGGGACCTGAGAGCTATGGGAAGAGGTTGTACAGAATCCCGTCCTGCAGTTAGGAGAGCTATGAGTTCTCAGTCCACTGGGTGCCTTGCAAAATACCTATGTGAAGCTTTGGGATAAAGTATCTTCAAAAGGAACTGGTTGAACTGCCTGGTGGATTCATAGAGTGATTATGTGTTCTTTCAGATAATAGATCAGCAGTTGCTCCTTCAATAATTGTTTATGGCAAATGGCTCCTCTGACAAAGAAATATTTATCCAGATATAGCTTCAGCAATGGTTCTTTGAAGATCAGGAATTAGTAGAAGTCTCTTCAAAGAGTCTTTGAAGTGAGTAATGTTTCCTTAACTGAAAGTGAAGTTCCTGTAACTGAAATGCACTGAGGTTTTGTGCATGTGTGTGTTGGGGTGTTTTAAACAATACAAACGAATACTGGATCAAAGTGTTTGTGGTTTAAAAGGTTGGCCCTGATGCTGAGCTCGTGGAAATGTCCTGAGAATGACAAAGAACAATGTCACTTTCCCTCAGCCTCAGCCAAGGGAAGCAGCAGAGGGTACCATGCCTACCAGGTGACTTGGTATGAGAGGTTGCTTTCATCTCTCAGACTCTCATTATATTTGTGTTTCTATCACTTTCCACTTCCAGTCTATTCTGAAAGCTTGTAAACCTGAGACAACTCTGCTTTCTATTAAGAAGTCCAGGATTCATACAGCTGCCAATTCTGTTCCCAGCATGCAAATTCCAGCTAGACAAATCAACTGAGCAGCAGTGAGAACAAACCATGGAATGACTTAGAAAACAGCAAGGTGTATGTCATAAGGAAAAAGAGACAAAAATGCAGCTCAGCCCAGTTCTTTTCTTTACAGTCAATAATACTGCAAGAACAAGTCCAAGAATCAGGTGCAAAAGTTGCAATTCTACCTTGCTGCCAGCCTCTGCACACAAATTCTCTGCTAGGGCAGTGACTTGGGCTTCAAACTTAGTAACAATAGGCCCCATTATCCTCAATATAGCTTTGAATTTCTGTTTTTACCAAGCCATGAAAAAATAAAAATGGTAGCAACAGGGTGAAAAAGGTGAGGAAGAGACAAAACCAAACCATGTGGCCTGATTCTGGATGGGCTGTAATGCTCTCAGTCCCCATGCAGCTCCCAGGGACTGAAGGCCATTCCTCCCCAGCTAGGACACACATGCAGTACCATACAGAACATGGCATTTTTCATCAGCCATCGAAGAATATAAATGTACTAAAAAACTTTATCTAAGTGGTGCAAGATACTGCTCTGTGGTACAGGAGCAATCTCAAGCCTAGGTCACTGGGTGGGGTGAGGAGGTGTTGTGCTAGGTGCTGTAACACCTATATGTGAGCAGAAGATGGAAGTGTTCTTTCTTTAGATAAGGGATCAATGCAGAGAGACTATGCAACTCCCTCCACATGAGAAATCCTAGAAGAGCTGGGAAGTGAGCTCTAATTTGATAATCTGTCACACCACAAGCCATTCCCAAATGCAGGTATCACTAGCAAGGTACATTATGTTCGTCTGCTGTTGACTCACAGTAGCTCTATTTTGCTGTCATTCAGCATCTTCCATGATTTTTATTATTTGTTGTGCACAGACAAAAAGGGCTGTATTTAGCTGTGTGCATTTCAAAACACAACCTCAGTATCCATAGCTGTTTTCTTTCTGTAAGCTTGAAGCTAACTAGAAGGCAGTTTAAGGCATTTTGCCTATATCCCTTTTTCTAGTTTGTTTATTTTACTTGCAGAGAGATTAAAATCAAAGTTAAACAGCAGGTGAGCAGTGGTTCTGGACTCTGCAGCTGGCCATCTGCTGCAGATGGACTGACTGCTCATTTTTAATTTGCAGTGAAATGAGGGAGGCTGAATATCAGCTCTCTCTCCTGTCCCTGTAGCTCATCAGCCAAACCTTGCTGCTTCAGGTGCTAATCCTAGCTTGGCTGTGCTTGGCATCTATCACCTCCTCACAGCAACAGCGAATTAGCTGCTCTTTGAGTGCTCATGTGCTTCCACTTCCCTACATTTCCTGCTCACTGTTGAAATCAACAACCTAGTTATTCACCTAGATAAACTACTCATCAGAAGAAAATTAGGGTAGGAGACTTAGGTAGAAGGTTTTATAGGCCCTGTTCATTCACAGGCTGTAAAGTCAGTCACAGGTCTGTGTTAGGATAAAGCTCCATCCACAGCTGAACACAAGAGTTCAGAAAACCAGCGGCATTTGCTCTGCCCACTCAATGCACTGTCCACGTTGTGGCTTCCAAAAGCACACCAGGAACCCCCATGCTGTTGGACAGTTCATGCATTTTACACTGCAAAACTGTTAACAGCAGGCTTCTGAACAAATTGCCTCTGGATTTTACCATAGCTATTAAGTTGCTTCTTCAAGGTTAATTATTTTTAATTTGAAAGGGATAGACAGCAATTAGTAAAAGGACTTCCACCTAAATAGTGTCTTTATTTACATGGAGCAGGAGTCTCCAGTTGTACAAAGGGAACAAAATCCAAAGGATAAATTTACAATTGGCCAAAAACCTACTTAAAAATAATTCACTATTTCTGTCTACATATTCAGTCAGAAGGAATGCTGTTGCCCTTTTGATGCAGTAAGAAGTACTTTATTGCCCTTATCAATGGAAATACTTGCTTTTCCAGCTCAGATAATGGAAGAAAAAAAATGAATTCTGTTGCTAACAAATAACTATCAAAAAAACTCACAGAAAGCTAACCTTTGCCTTCCTCAAGGCAAGACTTTCCTAATTTTAATATTTAGGACAACAAAATATCTTTTTAAATAAGGGCTTAGGTCTCATCAGCTGCATGTGTTTAGCTATACCAAACCTGAATGATGCTACAAAACATTCTTCTCATTGTTTGGCATCTCAGGGTTCCTCAGTCTTTAAAACAAATTCAACAATGTGTAAATGCACAGCAAAAAAGAAAAAGAAGTGTTTACCAATGCACTAGGGCTGTTATAAATATTAAATATAACTGCTGTTAATGTCATCCTTTTGAGAATTATAATAGAATCCTGCAGAACCTGCTCTAAAAATACAGAAAATTCAGAAGAGTATCCTGATAGGTATATTTTATTCAAACTACAGAAACATAACAACAATGATGTAACTATGTTATGTGAAGTTTCTATACAATGATTATTCTTTTCCCTTAAATTTTTCTTCTGTCATATATAGCCTTTTCAAAAAATAACACAAAGCTGACTATTAATTTTAAAAATTAAGAAAGCTTTGGTGATAGTGAAAATATTGATCATCATGTGAAATTGATTGCTAATGTATAGCCAT
Organism: Galbula dea; assembly: GCA_013399015.1. Lineage (NCBI taxonomy): Eukaryota > Metazoa > Chordata > Aves > Piciformes > Galbulidae > Galbula > Galbula dea. The sequence goes on along the minus strand of VWZX01001929.1, from coordinate 534,591 downwards.
AGATAATGATATTTAGCTGCAGGGGGAGGGCTAAGAGAGAGAATTTACTGTTCAGAGATTTCCTTGCTTGTGAAATCAGTGGATTTCTTATCCTGAGGGAGACCACCGAGAGGTGTATGTAAAACACCTCATAAATACTGGGCAAACACCATTACTACATTGACTGTGGTAATTCCAGTGTCAACTAAATGGAGATGAGCTTCTTCCAAAATAGTGTCTTTAAATGAAAAGTCTGGACCATTCAACAGTACCAAATAAAGCAGCACATATCAATGCTGATATAAGCTCTAGCTTTTTGCTTAAATTGATTAAAGCAAAAACAGTTTCTCAACTGGGAAAAACTATCTGTCATAGCAACCCCGAGAACAAAAGTTGGCACAGTTAGCGCAGACAGAAATCTGAAACCACTTCTTTAGATTAGTTTTGCCAAGTTTTAACTAAGTGTATGCAAAAAACTGTTCCTTTCATTTTCAGTGCCAGGTATTTTGTCTTTACTCTGTTGATTTTAATAGCTCGCTCAGAAGCTTGGAAATGAATGTTTCTTCCATCATCAATTTAGAACTTTTCCATTTGCCAGCTCTGGATGTTTTTTCTACCGTTTATTTTCAATGAAGCTGAAATTAATATGGTTCCCTTTGATTTTCCATCCAACTGCCAGGGAGCACAGGGCAAACTATGCTTTCATCTCCATCCTTGAGATACAGCCAGGTCCAGCATCATGTGACTACAACACCCCTCCTCTCTATCTCTCTCTTTCACAGTCTTCCAAAAGGGGCAGTTTTCAGACTCATGTTTATCTAAAGACTACCAGGAAAGACCAATTCTACAGGGCTCCTCCAGCATTCTATAGTGTAAAAGCAATTCCTATGGCCATCATCTCCAGTAGGTCAACCGCGGCTCTCACACGAAGCCCTCTCTTTGAGTAGATATATGGCTGCAACAGCCTCTTTTTCCTACCAGCTGTGGACATTTACTTCTTTATAGCTTATGATAGTCTGATGGCACTCCAGCATTCCTTGCCTTTGAACAAGGAATTGAAGCAAATACAAATTTGGCTAAACTGTAGTGTCAGAAAGTCTTACTCATGCAATTGTGGGCAAAAGAAATTCTGTACATTCCTGCCTTTATTTTTTCAGGAATGTTTAGGGGTGGTTTTATTTGCCAAAAGCTACCAAATCATCAGAACTGCACCAGAAAAATACCTCTAAAGACAATACCCACCAGTGAAGTCAAGTATTCTTGTAATCATCCAGTGCAACACAATTCATTAGGAGGTTTCAAGTATATACTGGTGACCATTTTATGTATTTGGATTATGGATCACACAGATTTCCAATTCATAAAGAAACTAAGGAAAGCATCTTACACTTCTATGTTTTACACTGGGAAATTTAGAGGGGAAGCCAAGAAGAGAGAAAGAACACAAGACCTCTGTTGTCTATGAATCAACACTGGCCCATGGACCAGAACAGACAAAACTACCAAGTAATTTCCATCTCTCTTTTTGTTTTTTTGTTTTGTTTTTTTTTTTTAAAGCAGTGGTGTTCTTAAATATATTAATTGTAATAGCACTTAATTATCTGGCACAGTGAAATGGTGTCTGACTTCTTCCAATCACAGAGCTAGAAGCATTGCTGATCACTGTGTATCGGTAAAACAGGTAAGCTTCAGATGGCTGCACGATTCTGCCACAGCTCTGGCAGGGACTGGTCTTTTTGTCAGTTACAGTCTGATGGGTACCTTGCAGACCAACATCCCACTGGGCTGAGAGGGCTTGGTTTGGCCCCTGCCATAAGAACAGTGTGAAGAAATAGCCCTATGAGATCACAGGGAAAATGTGTGAGCCACAGTCTGCTCCTTGTGCCAGCATGAGTATGATTACAGAGCACATGCCATAGAGCAGCTCTCTCTGTTGAGGTTCAGAAGAGTGCCCTTGGCTTAGGTACTGATCTGAAACTTTAATCTCCTTGTGGGACACTTTAATCAGAAACCATTTTCATAATTTGTAGACACTGCCAAATGTTTGGTTTCAGGCTGCTTAAGTGATCAAACCTTCTGGTGGCAAATAAAATGACAATCAAACAATCAAACCATCATGCAAAGAAAATAGTTATAAATAATTAAATGTTATACTGATAAATCCTATTCCCACCTGGATGTTGTGCTTCTAAGATACAAAGCACAGTTTTCATTATTAGAAAAACAAAACAAAACAAAGCAAAACAAAAACTAAAGCAAAGGAAGATCCTGGATGACAGAAAAGTCACATCAGGATCAGGGAGTTAGGACTTATGGATGAAGAATAGCATCTGGGAATCCACTTCCTATTCCTGAACCTACCATACCTGCACCACCTTGGGCATGGCATTAAATCTTACTGCCTCACTTTCCTGTTCAATAAAAGAAAAGGAGGGATAATAAACTTCACTTCCCTCACCATAGGAAGCTGAATTAGTGAAGTGCAGCACTGTGCTCAAAATGAAGGGGTTCAAAGATACACAAAGTTTTATTTCCACATGGAAAAAATTGTTATAGAGCTACCTCCTACATTGCACTAATGAGAGAAAGATGGTTTTAAAGCACCCATTTATTTTCTTTTTTCCTATTTTTTGATAATGTCTGAGTAATGCTTTTGTTCCCAGTAGCTCGTAAGGCTTTTTGAGATCTCCAATAATAAAGATGTCTTTTAAGATGAACTCTCAGCTCAGGAACATTTTGGGTTCTTGTCTCATACCAGGTTTAAAAGACACCTCAGAATGAAAAACAATCCCAAATTTCCTGGAAGACTAGTACTTAGAGTTCATTGCACACCACTGTGAGCATCTCTATCACCAGAGAGACACTGAGGAAGCCAGCTGAACCAAACTAGCTAATGATAATAACAATAAAAAAATCCCCAGGAAAATTTCACCAACAAGACTTCACAGGTGATAAAGTGATTCTTCCAGTGCAGCAAGCTAGGCCAAAGGAACAGGAGAATGACAAAAGAAAATGAAGAAAGGAAAACAAATTCAAAGGTGATAACTATAGGACCCTGGTGAGCTTGTTATGTGAATAGAATGCAGGTAACCACATCCTACTACCATGATACTTCATAAATTCTGTTGTCTTGTTAAGTGGATGAAGACTACTGACCTCACTTCCTCCATTAATAAGACTGCTCTGCTTTGTGCCCAGACTTTTATTATGCTTATGAAATTTGAACCATTGTGTGAGACCTCTTCCCTCCTACATCAATGATTACTGCCTCTCAAATTACAGAACAACAAATAGGAAATGAAAACCCCTCTCCTTCTCTTGTTCAACAGCCTCTTCTTTCCCTCTTCCTAATTCCTTGCAATACCCAGGCTCTCAAAGCCAGTGATGTTAAAGCTTGCTTGGTTTTGTCTCTGAATACATTTCAAGTACTAATATTAATAAACCAAGGAATATGAGTATATTTTAGGATGTTCACATATGGGTGTGAAATTTGTACATGTAAAATAGACCTTCCTGCACTATAAGGATTGTGCAGGCAACATTCAGCCGTTATGTCCACGGAGAACACATAACGAGGGTTGGAGAACCAAAGAGAGAGCAGCCACATGAGGTGTTCTGAAGGAACTCTCCAAGCACAAAGCCTACTCAGGCTGTATACTCAACAGATCTCCTTACACACCTCAAAATAGAAGAAAACAGTTACTCCTCATAGAACTTATTTCTGAAGAGCAAAATATGCAAAGGCAGCTGAGACCGGGTCTCGTCCTGGTGTCTGACCACTCCTGATCATGAATATTCAAGAGAAAGGCAGACCTATGACTTGTCTATATTTTGTATCCTTTTCTTCCCAATCTAAAAAGGCAAAAGATGAATGAAGGCAGAAATATCCCTTTCTTGCACATGACAGGGCAAAAATGTGTTCACACCATAAAACCTACAGAAGGCTTTTCCACTAACTGCTACAGCAAATAAATGTTCACTTATGTAAGAGTGCACCAAAGATGTACCTTAAAATTTTACAATATGCATCACAAAAAACCAATCAATCATTATTTCCCTTGTTTATGAGACTTGAACCTTCACAGTATTCACTGAAATAAAAATAATAATAGTATAAAGCCCAAACCCTCACAGACCCACTCTTTCCCTTAAAACCTAAAATCCTCCCAGTGACCTCCCAGTGGTCGCCTCTTGCAGCTAGTGAACTACATCACAGATGCACCTGTTAACTAACCTTACCCTTCATATCTCAAAGCAAAAAGCCTGCAAATAAAAATATACAAATCAACATGTCTGAGGAGGACAGTAGGACCTCTGAGTTTCACAGAGCAATAAGAACAGTGTCAGTGAATTTACAAATTCTGAAACCAAGAAGAAAAACATGGCCTTTACTTACTTAGTTCTAGGATCTTTTTGTCTTGTGGATCTGATTTTCGTTTTGCTTCAGCCGTGCCACTAACACTGCACTCAGTATTTGCTTTGCCACCCTTACTAGACAACACAGTAGATGTCTGCTGTCTAGATTTGCTGTCCTTTCCAATAATGAGGGTATGCAAACTCTTAATAGTGTACACAACAATAAAACTTGAAATAAAACTGTAAAAACCAAACCAAAATAGCATAAAAAGTGCAAAAATCCTGCTTGCTTGCTCCTACCTCCTGCATGTGATCATATTTCACCTTTACTGCATTGTCACTCTCATTAAGCAAAGGCAACTTATATTTAACAATTTTACTATTTTCTTTCCTGCCTTACATAAGGCCACATTAGAACCCTGCTGTGTGTTTTCAAGCAGACCCAATCTGTTCTGTCTTGCACAGTCCAGACATTACCTTCCAAAATGGCCCTGCGGAGCCCGAGGCACCACCAGCAGCTGCTCTACATGGCTCTTTGTGCCAGGGATGCTGCTCTGAGCACAGGGCACTTAGCAGGAGCATGCCAAGCTGCTGTTTATTTATGTCACCCTCTAAAGCCTCAAAGATACCACAGGCATTTATGAATTGCATGTATAAGCTCTTTTATCACTGTATTTCATTTAACCCTGCCCCAACTGTCCATTTCCTCCATCCTTTTCCTCTCTCTTTCACTCTTTTCCGAGACTATTCTCTGTTTGTGTGATCTTGCATGCAACAAATATTTATTCCTCCTGGGCCATGCATTCAGAGAAGGAAGAAAGAAAGAGAGAAAGGAAGGAAGAAAGATGGAAGAAAGTAACAGAGAATAGTAAAAATCCAGAGTAAAATGTGAGTGGCACAGCTATAATTCTTTATGAAGCAGCAGGTAAGATTGATTGTCAAGGGTCAAAAGGCTAGGTCAAACTCCACTCATTCGTCAGCTGAATGTCATTTTTGTTTTCCCTGTCACCATATAGCTTTAAAAAAAATTACAACTCCTTCCTCATTATCTGGGACTTGGCTCCTTTCCTGCCATCTTGTATTAATGAAACTGTGCTGCAAGCCTGGCCTTCGTCTTTGAGGTTCTTCTTCACGTACTTCTTCCCTTTCTTAAGTACTACAGAGCGAGGACAATTTTCAAGATCGTTTTCTCGAGTACAGAAGTTGGAAAATTGCTGCTACAAGTGAGAATGATTTGAAAAAATACATGCAGCATAAAGGTCTGAATGAATAAAAATGTAATTAAATCATAGCAGGTCCACAGCCCAGACAGTGATGCAACTAAATCATGGTTAAACCCATGGACTTCATATGGAATCCTTAAAAATACCCAACAGAATATAATACTTTGAAATCATTTATGAGGAAAAAAGAATAATTTTTGTTATAATTACAAGCTGTGCACCACTGGAATAATGATGATACTGAAATTATCCATTGATTTACTATGAATATGATTTATATATATCTGATTCAGGCAAAATCATAGCCAATAATTCCCTTAAAAAGAGCCGAACCTCTAATTAATTGAAGTTACAACTTCACCTACATGGTGAAGTTTCAGCTGGCCTGAAGTGGGATGCCTTTTCAAGCCAACAATGAGTGACCCAAAGGATGCTTCCTCAAATAAAACCATCTTGCATCAAAGGTTAAGTTCAGGTGCAGTTATCCTCTTGTGCATTTACATAAAGGCAATACTCTGGTGTTTACTGAGTGCTTTTCTCAAAGGAATCTCAGGGTAAATGACACAAATAACTATACCCCATCTAAAGCCTACCCATATAGACTGCCTCTGTATTTAGAGGAAGAGAATCATGAACCCTTTGGTGACAGGATGGGAAGATTTACTAAATTAATTTTCATTAAACACTTTGCTGCACTGGGTGATATAAGTAGGTTGACTAATTGACATAATACCTCCTTTTAGCTAGAAAAATAACCTTTTAAAATATATACAGTCACCCTTGAGAAAAAAATATCCTGAAATCCTGTGCTAAATCTGCATGGAATAACATTTCACACTAGTCTCACTTCCCTGCACAAGCACAAGTGGTGACTTCAGTGAAACTGTCAGCATGAACATCATCTCAGATAAGAAATTCAAAATGTTTGGCAAAAAACATATCAGTTTTAACTGTGAAGAGAAGATCAAAACTTTATGACAACTCTAAACAAACCAGAAAAGGTTCTGATACCTCATGGACTATCGATCTACAACCTGGGAGAGCCTGGAGCATGAGCTGCAGGAGGACAAGAAAGTTCTGCTTGCTTCTAGCCACTGGTGGAAGATAATACCCATTTGAAATGTATAGAATTAGGCTCATAAAGTAGTGAAACACAGAATTATTTAAAATACAGATGAAAGGTTCACAAGTTGACAGTAATTACTTAATCCAAAACTTCAGAGTACCTGATTCTCCTGTGATATTTGATGGCAATGGTGGAGTCTAGACTGGACCAACTTGGGGAACCTCTTAAATATTTTGACCTGACTGGGTTTTGAGGGCATACAAAATATGATGTGTTTCCAAAATGTTAGCCAAAACAACTCATTTTTTGACTAACTCTCAAAGAAGATATGGTCAGAGGAAATTTCAACAGGGAGAAAAGAAGCAAAGCCAAGCACAGAAGAAAAAAACATTCTTTCTGCAAAACTAAGGTTTCCTTCAGGATGCTTTGCTTTATTGCAAATTTCCAGTGGCAATAAAATCTAAACTTTGAGACTGGATGAGGATGGCCACAATTAAAATTTGAATAAAGGGTTTGTCATTAAAATAGTTTTGCTATTAGCACTGTGTTTGATTGTCCACTGCTTTTCTAGCCATGTTACAGTGTGGATATCCATCTGCATGTCTACTGCGGCGTATCACTTTAAAACCTGGAGTGACTCTACATCAGTAATGTGGGAAGCAGCACTGTGGGACCAGGCAAAGTACATGGATAGAAATAATTGGAAAACAGAGTTGGACACTGTCTAGGAGAGCCTTTTTGCATTACATAAAATGACTGATTATAAGATCCCAGCTGGGTTTTGCATGAGGCCTTGTTCACTGAAATATTAATAGATGACATTTAGCAAAACAGTACAACAGAACCATGATACTGTGCTTAGAACTGCCACCATAAACACATTTTACTTCCTTGAATGAATAGTAATTCGTTGCAGGATGTTGCCAAACTGCCATGCTTTCTCCTGGCAAGATACAGCCTTCTCTACTATCCACAGCTCTAAGGAATTACACAGCTCATTTTTCTGGTCATGTCTAGCGCAGAAATTAGCTGAGGAGGCAGTGAGTCCTTTTCTGTCGCTTCAGTGGAAGCAGGGAAAGTCAGTTAGTTCACCACAATACACTTTGTTCCTTTCTTCTTACTCTGAACTTGCCCCCAGGGTCCCTCCTTTCTCAGAAATTTACCTTTTTAACTTTCTTTTCGTTTACATTTTTTCCCCTCTGTTTCCTTTCATTCAGTGACTCCTTAGGGTTCCTGTATGGATTCTCTGTAGACAACCAGACAACATCTTTACAACTCCCATCTCATGAAACTGAACCATATGAGTGAAAAGCAGTTTAATTCCTCCCAACTTTGGCAATAGCAGTTTGAAAGCTGCCCACTGAGATGAATTCTTGAAAAATTTCTATGCTCTTTTCCATGTTATTTAGGGCTTCAGTTTAACGGGGAGACAATGAGATGAATTTTACTCTCATCTGCCTGAGGACTCTTCTGTGCTTTTTGGCCTTTCAGTTGTTGTATAATTAATACAGAAAGAGAAAACTCTAGTAAGCTGCTGTATCCTGAATAAGATATTAGTAGCACTTTGTTCTCACCATTGCATTAACCAGACACTCATGAAGTTTGTACTGGAGGCTGACCCTACCTGCCTGGTTCTTCCATGTTATAGTTAACACTGATGTTCATGTAACCTAAAACCATTTCTGAACAGACATTTCCTCACAGAACTTTGCCATCTCACCTCCAATTTTGTTCTTTTGCTGTGGTTTTCTGCCTTCAGAATTTTTTGAGGCCTTGAACCTTGATGCACTGATAATTCTATTCTTTCCTGACTCTGTATTCAGTTTATATTTTCTTCATGAAATTTACATATACCTCTCACTTCAGCATTTTTACAGCTCTCTCCAGTTATTACTTGGGCCTGATACTATCATTATGCCTTCTGTCTAATCTCCCATGATGAAACCCCATTTATGGCAAAACCACATAAAATGACATATATGTTCTGATCATGTTGCTTTATCTCTTTCAGTATCTCACTTCCTACTGTGGTTGTGCTTCAGGAGTCCTCAACACAGTTCTAAAATTCTACAGCATGAATTCTGCACATGAATCCAGAACTGGATTTTTCTGAAAAACCAAGGAACCAACAAGCAAGGTCTTTGCAAGACAGAAGGGAAGACTCTAGATAGTTACAGAGAGCCATGAAAATAAACTTGCAGTGTGAGCATCAAGCAATACAGGGCTATTATTTGTTTGGCATCAAAAGAGGCCAGAAGTATGCAAACCCAGAAAAATGAGCTTTGATAACAATAAGGTCCCTGGAAATGAATGGTTTAACAGCCTCCCTCTAAGCTTGGCTGTGGTGAAATCTCTGTTCACATAACCAACAGCTGCTAAACTCAGAACTCTTCCTCCAGCTGCACAGCAAAAATTAGTATACAACAATTAAAATACCAAAAAGGCAAACAAGCTTTCTTCCCACTTCAACTTATTTCTGCTCCTAAGATTTTCCTGTCAGAAAGTGATGTCTACTTATGTGTGAGATAAAAAGAAGCTTTTTCTTGCAGCTGCAGGATGTATGGAAGTGAACAATAGGGCAGAGGACCATAGGTATTACTTCATTGCATCCTAACATCATCTGAATGGAAAGATCTCTAAATACTCAAACTGTCAGCCAGATGATGCAATTATTACTTGAGCATAATTCCTATACACTGAAGGAAATTTGCCTCAGAACTGTTAAGAATTTAAAAGTTTCCCTTGTTACAAGATTAGTCTTTATGCCTCACATGTATCACGAATAGCTGGGGCAGACAACTACATAAAAAATCATTTAGAGAAAGATCTTGGACAGAAATGATTTCTCAGAATTGGAGGTAAGGCTTTGTAAGAACTTTAATGCAGAAAGCTGTGAATTATATGAATTTGTCACTTCCATTTTAACATTAAATGGAGATTTAATATGACTACTTTCATTTGTCACAAAGGCACATAAGCAAGGCTGAAGGACCAATAGGCAAAGACCTGAAATAAATTCCTTCAACAGGAAGCTTTACATTTCTGCAGGCGTAGCAATACCACTATTTTAAGAAATGAGGATCAAATTAAATGTTTACTGCTGTAACACAGCATTGCCAACAGTGTCAGTAAATTTATGAACAGTTTATAATTTTAACTGTCTCCCAGACAGTGGGTCATATGTGCATTAAAGTAGTCATAATAACCTGTCAGTAAAAATTTCCTGCAACACGTTCAGAGGAAAAAATATTTGCAAGTTGAGCAGCTCACTTATGTACTGGCAGAACAGTTTCTCCTATGAAGTGCTACAACCAAATCCTCTGATAAATAATTTCAGTTCCATCTGATATGCTAACTAGGATTTTATGCTTTTTTCTTTTAATTTCCAGCACTCCTTTTCTGAATTCTCCAAATTGCACTTGTAACACGCAGTCATTGTCTAGAAAATTGCTCAGTCTTTACCCAGAGAAACAAACAACTACCCATATTTGCCTTATGAGTTATGGTTTATTATGTATACTGTACAGAAAGTGAGAAAGGCTTTCCAAACACTTTGGGAGGCAGCATTCACCAACCTGAACCCTGCCAGCAAGTGTGCTGTCACTGCAGCTACAACTTTCTCACGTTTCATGCTCCCTTATGTTCTCTTCCTTTGTTTGGAGCTACTCTCACTCTCCTTGCAGTAAACTCCTTTCTGTAGGATCAGGTCTACCACAATGCTCTTGCTATTTAATCTCACCAAGCAGAAAGCTTTTCAGGCCTGTGTCCACCCATGATGTCACCTAGCAGAGTACTGAAATCTCAAATATTATCCATCAGTCATTCCTAGTGCCATTTGTCTCACCTAGAGGGTCATGGCACCAGCAAGGTCAGTAGCAAGCTAAAGTACAATGCTTACTCACTAAAACAGAGATGGGAAAGCATCTTGCTTCCCTTGTTACTTGCTTAAGAAACACACCAAATGGGAGGGAATGCATTTGGCTTTGAATATATCTGCAGTGAGATGTCACTTGCTGGGATACTAGGAGAGAATATTTTTCTCACACACGTGCAAGTTTTCTAATGCATCAGATTTGTGTGTACCTCTGAGAGGAAGAATTGCCTGAGTTTACTCAGACCATTACACAAAGTGGATTAAAAAAGTCACACAGCAGGTCTGCTGATGTCTTATTTCAGATGGCAACACTCACGCTGTGGTCAAGGGGAGCCCAAAGAAGGTGGCCCCAGTATCTCTGCTAAAGAGCATCCCCTCTCATACTAACAAACCAAAGGTTGTATGATTTCATTTCAATGGAAATGAGGTAAACTTACTTTTTCCTGTGCAATGGCACCTTGTGAGAGACAGTCAACCTGTAAAGCATTTAAACTGATGATTTAGAAATTACAGGCTGTCGAGGGTTAGGGCTGGGGCAGCCACTAAACAAGTGACAGACCTTTTTTATTAATCCCTTTGTCCTCCACAGGAAGGGAAAGGGAATAAGGCAGACAGACTTGTGGACTGGAAAACTAAAACTACTTTAATCAAAACAATAACAATAAAATGAAATATACACAAACACATACAAAACCAATGTTGAACCCAAGCCCCCATGGCAATTATGTCACCATCAGTACTGACGCTATGGCAGAAGTCCCAGAGTGGACTCAGTGGCAGATGGGAGCCAGATTCAGGAGCTGGACCCAGGAACTGGATTCAAGAATTCATGGAGAGGGGTCAAAGGCAGAATGGACAGAGTTGAACTCAGATGCCAGCCATTGAAGAAGAGAGTTTGACCCTTAAGATCCCTCAGTTTTATACTGAATATGATGTATATGGAATGGAATCCCTAGTTGGTCAGTTAGGGTCATGGGTTCTGTTCTCCCTGCAGGTGCAGCCTTTTATACTCTGCACCACCCAACAGAGAACTTGAGATTTATCAGTGATCTTAGTCTGCATACCAATCCTTGTCAGTAACTCTAAATTTATCACTAATAGGAGGAGACACTGTCTGTAAAACCATGCTGTTAATTTCACAAAGCACAGTTTTCTTAGAAGATCTTTAGCTGAAAAGTAAAACTGTTGAACAGAATTAGTTCTGTTCTAACTCAAACCAGAACACTGGTTGAGTCTTTCCTATTCCTTGCTTTAAAAATCCCAAACAAATCCAACCTGAAATAGTCACTGATAGAGACACTTCAAAAAGAGAAAATAAGCTAAATGTTCATGGGCAATTACATTAAGGTGAGGGTATTTATCTGTAACTCCAAATGGAAGTTTACTGTGTTGGGGAAAAAAAATATGACTGCCCTTGATTCCAGTCCTGTATCTAATGCCTTCACAATTCAGACCTTTGCTCAGTTTGCTCAGGCCACCAGAAATTCAATCCACATAGCCAAATACAAATTTGGTAACTTTGTCTGTAATTTACTGAGGCTGCTTTTGTTAAGTGATCATTCTTTTGTTCCTAAGTTTTTGCTTACACTGTGCATTAAATATATACTCTTTAAGCTACCTGTAATGTTTTCTAAATATTTTGATGCCACATTTAACTCAGAAAGTTTTATCCTTTGCATGGAGTTTAGAGGTTTATATCTTAAGTTTATTACCATGTATTTAGCTATGTTGAATTTTATCCTCTGATGTACTGCCCAGATATACAGTTCTGGTAGCAGGCATGGGGCAAGGAAGAGGAAAAATAATCCCTTGCAAGAATGACCTGATATTAGTGTACTCTAAATGCGAAGCTCTGAAATGTAAGTGCTATTATCATCAGGAGGTGGAACATCTTCCTTATGAAGAAAGGCTGAGGGAGCTGGGTCTCTTTAGCTTGTAGAAAAGGAAACTAAGGGGTGACCTCATTTATGCTTTTAAATATGTGAAGGGTGGGTGTCAGGAGGATGGGGTCAGGCTCTTCTCAGTGAAGCCCAGTGACAAGACAAGGGGCAATGGCTGTAAGCTGAAGCCTAGGGAAGTTCCATGTGAATATAAGAAAAATTTTTTTCCCAGTTCAGGTGCCAGAGCCCTGGCCCAGACTGCCCAGAGAGGTTGTGGAGTATCCTTCTATGGAGGTATTCAAAACCTGTCTGGATGTGCTTCTGTGTGACCTGGTGTAGGGAATCCTGCTGTGGCAGGGGGGTTGGACGAGAGGTCCCTTCCCACTCCTAACATTCTGTGATTCTATGATTTTCACAATCATGTAAATGTAAACTTCTCAGCATATTCAGTAAGAGACAGAAGAAAAGCACTCAATTACACATTGTGAAAAAATTGCAAGTTTAAATACAATGGTCCACACAATGTGTTCAAGTTTAGGTTCAGTCTGTTCTTTACAGAACTGAACTAATTCAATATAAGACTTTTAATTAAGGGTGTTCTCCATCTGGGTATTGTTGTCACACAGGTTTCTGTACAGCATGTACCTGTTGATCAAAATGATACCCATATCCAGCAAGACAGTTATCAGAACAATAATGGACATGCCATGGAAAGAGACAGTGGAATAAAATGTTTCCATAATTAAAAAAAAAAGGAAAAAAAAAAAGAACAAAAGAAAGAAGTATCAATAGTTCCTCTACATTCAGGACAAAATGGAGGAATGGAACCATGTTAATAATTATTCTGGAAGGCTACAGGGTACTTCTATTGATGAGCTTTCTGGTCTTGTTATGTTACGCTGTTCACTGTATTGCATATCCCGTGCTATCCAAACCATAAACCCATTTACACTGCTCCTGTTACACTAGACAGAATGGCAGGCATCAAGCCTTCATAAAACAATTGTTTCCTATTGCTTTTTAATATGTTCTTTTTTGGAGCAGCCACTGGGATAGATTAAGTGGGAAGCTGACATATCTAAACTTAATGAAAAGGACTGTCCTTTCCTGTGGCAGATGGTGCTGGGGAGAGGGTTACCAGTCTACAAAACGGCTTAAACAGATGTAGCAAATTTCTGCAAAGCAGCTGTCCTGGTTTTGGCTGGAATAAAGTTAATTTTCTTCCTAGTAGCTGGTACAGAGCTGTGTTTTGGGTTTAGGATGAGAATAATGTTGATAACACACTGATGTTTTTAGTTGTTGCTAAGCGTGTTAGTTATACTAAGTCAAGGACTTTTTAGCTTCTCATATGCCCTGCCAGTGGAGGCTGGAGGTGCAAAAGGAGCTGGGCAGGGACATGGCCAGGAGACCTGACCCAAAGTGGCCCAAGGGTTACTCCACCCCATATGACATCATGCTCAGCATATGAACTGGGGGGAGTTGGCTAGGAGGTATCACGGTTTGGAGGTTGGCCAGGCATCAGTTGGTGGGGAGCAATTGTACTGTGCATCACTTAGTTTGTAATATTGTTGTTATGATTATTATTATCTTTTCTCTCCTATTAAGCTGTCTTCATCGCAACCCACAAGTCTTACTTTTGATTTTCATCCCATTTTTAACCCCATCCCACTGGGGAAGGGAGGAAGGGGGCGAGCGAGTGGCTGTATGGTACTTAATTGCTGGCTGGGGTTAAACTATGACAGCAGCTAATGCTTCTACTCAAACCTAGGGCCTACCTGCAGAATCTGATATTGCTGCTGCACATGGAAGCAACAGCCTTGTGTATCTCAGCTATTTATTTTTTGCCTCCCTTTTGTTCTCCCTGTTTATAGCACTTAGTATTCCAGTGACTTTTCCTTCTTGGTCTCTTCTCTAAACCCTCATCCAAGCATCTGGATCTCCTATGAAATCTATCCCTGATTCTGCCCTGGCACTGTAGCATGCTTTGAGTCATAGACATACATCATAAACACTAATAAAGATATATCTGCAAGTAAAACATATACACTCATGACGATGAGACATCCTTGAACAGCCCCACTCTTCTCCCCTGTTACATCCATCTAAACAGCTTCATCCATTTGTACATTCTGTGTTTAGGGTCTTATCCTTCAGTCTATTCTTACATGAAAAATTTATCAGTGAGATTACTGTCAGACATCATTTTCTGAAGGAGGTCAATGCTGGAGACTGGACATTAAGGTAGATGGATTCCTGGCCCAATGCAATATGGCAATTTCTCTATCCTTAGACTCACAAAATGACTCACTTTTCAGCTGGAATGGTGCTTTACTGCAACGGCAGTCGGCCAGGCTGAACTTATGGAAGCTGTTGCTTTATTGTATGTGACTGAAAATGCTTTAGTATACTACATACCTAACACTCCATGGTGTGCACTTAACAGGACTATGGTAGGTCTGGTCCCTGCCTCATCACCCCTTGGTTGTTGATAAAAAGGGTACAGCCAGGAAGCTGTCCCAAGATTTCCTTCTTTCTCTTTCCCTCCAGAATTTACCCTATGGCTCTGACCATTCAAATAATTGGAATTATAGAGATCACAGGTAGGCACAGTTGTGATGGTACATTGACTTTGTCAGCTGCATAGCCATTAGTTGGCTTTATGTCTCTCTTTCCAGGTACAGAGCAACTTCAGGCTAAGGAGTGATCGGTCTGGTTTTCCTTCGTCGGCTTTAAAAGTAGCATACCGGAGAGTAGTTACATTCCAAGAAAAGCCCAGTAACACACAGAAAATTCTTGATTCCCTTCCTTCCATTATTACTGAAAATTACTCCCTGGGAAAGTTATTCCCCATGTGAATACTTCCCAGTGCAGTATTGTTCTCACTGAGAACATGGATATCGTACTGACAAGAATGCTGTGAAAGGCTTCTCCAGCAAGAATTAGGAAAGACCACAGCGATCTTGCAGCTGTGATAATTCAGAGTTACCTATGGAGCTGCACCTGCAGCATCCCCTTTGCTGGCAGAATACTGAGAACCAGTGCTTTTCACATAATTTCCTGGCTATGAAAACATTCCCTAGAAAAAGGAAAATATTCATGTCACCAGCTGAACACAAAGCAAACAAACCTAGGTCTTCAATTCAAGCAGGCGAATTCCCTCCAATCTGTCTGTACAGACTGGCACAAGTGACACATCAGCTGGCTGGTGCTGAGACACCTTAAATGCTTGGCAGGTGGAAGATGGCATGTTGTTTTGCATGGCACATTGGAATTGATCCTTGAAAGCCTAAAACTATTCATTCCTTCTTTTACAACCCAACCTAGTAATGAAGTAGAGACTTCTGGTAGCACTTGCAACATTAATCATATCTTTGTGTGGTAACAGCAGGTGCTGGATGCCTGATGGCTGCTGTGTTGTGGCTCAGGCTGGAATTAAAGCAAAAGCTCAGGGACCTTGACCGACTGCACCTGATTGACATAGCTGATTGTTTTCTCTTTTTCCACACAACATTCCTTGGCTTTCTCCACTCTCCTTTCTAAGGTAGAAGGCAATGTGTTAGCTGGGGACCTGTCTTAATTACCCAGATGGAGAAGACCATTTTTGCATTGTGACACAGAGATATTGGCTTAATTACTTGCTGCTTTTTATATATTCTTTTTGGGTTTTTTTTCCTTGCTTCTAACAATTTTCTTGTATTTTTAACCAGCCCTTTTGGGCTGTTTGAATTTAATTACACCTTCAGCTATAACCTCTAAACTCATCAACCCTGAAGAAAGCTCCTTCCTGCCCCATCACTTTCCATTTAATCTGCCCCATCTTCCCTCTTTTGGGGAGCCTGTATGCTGTTACTCTCTGCAGAACATACAATTGATTCAGAGTCATTAACATACATGACATTTTGCAGAGAAATAAAAAAGACAGATTCTTGCCATGAGGAATTTACATTGTATAAATGACTTTATGCTCCTCCCTAATCCTCTTTTTTTTCTGTCAAGATTGACAACATTGCCACGATCCCTTCTCCTCAGGCTTCCAGTGTAATCTGTAAATGTTCTTGTGCCCTGGCAAGAAGACTTTGTTTTCAACTGACCTCAATAATTTGCTTTCATCTTCACTATGCAAAAGCACCTTTCTTGTCTTTGCCTTTCTGAGAAGTCATACTTATTTGCTGGACTATTTCATCCTGTTCCTTCCCCCTGCATTTCAGGAAGATGCTCCAAAATCAGTTTCTGTTACCCTTCCCTCTCTTGAATCATTTCACTTCACTTCTCTACTTCCATACCACGTCCATGTCTCTCATTATTTCCAAATCTCTCCTTGTGCTTGACAATAACATCAAACTTCTTTTTCTCCAATATTCTCTATTCAACTCTTGCCATCTAGCAATCTTTTCTTTTTCCTCTCCTAGTTCTGGTTTCTCACCTTCTAGTCACCTACACTGGTATTGGATCAATCGCCTAGTGATTGTTGTCCGCTAATTTTCCTGATCTCAGTCTGGAAACTCCTAAACACTCCTAACTCCATGAAGCTACAAATGAGATGGTCCATACCTCAGTCTGAGTCTTTTGTTCTTTAATCCTCCACAAGGGTCAACCATGTTACTGTAACTACTATATGAGCTGTACTGTACACATTTGTGAGGTTTTTTTCTGGAGCTGCTAAAGTTACTATGCTCTCAAAACTGTTAGGATGCCTCCTCCTTTAAATTTATGGAACCTCAGCCCCTGCTTTTTGTTTGGTGCAGTGCAAAGGTTGTAAAGTGCTTTACAGAGCAATGCAATATAGTGCAAATAACTAATGATGACAAGCAAAAGATAAGCAATAGACAATATACTTGCACTTGGGCAAAATGCACTGTGAAAGCTTTGTATTTAATTACTATAAGTCTTCATCATAGTTGTACTGTCATTAGGGAAGCACACAATTAAATCCACAGTTAATCCTGGAGCCTGAATCACAATCAAACATCAGCAAGTGCTGAATTATATCAAATGGTGTAACATGAATAGCGAAATGCCTCAGAAGGTGTTTAACTTCAGTTACAACTTCTTTGTACCTTTAATTTCCATGTGATATTTATCATTTGCTCATTATAAAAGCCCTAATAGGAAACTATTATAAACTAACCAGTCATGGCAAGATGCTTTTCTCAGATGTGTTTGCATTTATTATATGAAGGGAGGAAAGGGATAGATAGAGGAAGCAATAAGTTACAGGATAAATTTCTATAGTTACTTACTGAAAAATAAACCAAAACCAACAACAAAACAAACCAACAATCACTCACAGTTTCTGAAGCATGCAGACAATTCTTTGAAACACCATATACTGCATCTAAAAAGCAGAAATCCCAATTTGGACCTTCTAATGACTGGTGAAGATGAATTAATGCCTGAGTATCACTCAGGTGGGTGATGAAGGAGCAAACATCATAACTAGATTAGGTTCATCAGGTTCCTGACATCATATAGAGGACTAAAATCCTGACTAACCTTTATAGATGAGGAGTCAAAAGAGAAATTACTGAAAGCTGAAAGAATTTGAACAAAACCTGACTAAGAGAAAAAAGCATAGAAAAAAAAATGATGAAAATCACCATTTGATAGCAAGCAGGCATAGCTGAGAAAAGAGGACAGCTTTGACTAAAATCCTGCCCCTGCTTAATAGAAAATTAAAGAAAGAAGAAAAAAAATGTATTGACTATAAAAAATAAAAAGAAACATTTGGTCTAAAAGAAAAGCTTATTTTGTAAAGTGATAAATGTAAATATCTAGGAAAAATTATGACAGGCCCGAGAGCAGCAACAGTAATGTGGTTTTAGAGGACTAGTAAGAGTAAAACCAGTCCAGTAATGTGCCAGGGTCATTATTATTGGTGTGGTATTGGAATAGGCTGCCCAGGGAAGTGGTGGAGTCACCATCCCTGGAGGTTTTCAAAAAACAGGTAGAAGTGGCACCTAGGGGGATGGTTTAGGGATAACAGAAGTGTAGGGCTATCAGTTGGACTTGATGATCTTGAAGGTCCTTTCCAACTGTGATGATTCTATGATACTATGATTAGACAAATGTAGTTAAAATAAGAAAAGAAAAGAACTGTTCTATAAATAAGATGCTAACCTGACTTCAGTCCCAAAAAAATAATTAAAAAGATAGTATTGGATTCTCTTAATTAAGAAAGAGGTATAGCAAAAGTGCCAATCAATGTGTCTTTATGAAAAATAGGTTTAGTTGGACAAGCCTGACTACAGTCTTCAAGAGAGCTATGAGTTTGTTGGACAAAGAAACTGTGATGACATAAATTCCTTAGACTTCCTTTTTAGAAAAATCAGGTGTACACCATAACAATATAGTACATGTCAAATACATTAAGAACTAGCTAACTGACAGGTCGACACTTGGGCATAATTCTCCAAAAGGGGTATTTTTAACAGTCTCTGCATGGATCAAAAGTAGACAGGAGAATATGACTGCTGCAGTACCCAAAAGGGTTTACATTTGCTCTCATAACATTTAATATTTTCACCCAACAAGTAAATATATAATCACTGCAGGAAAATGGCAAATATTGGGAGGAATTGGGCAGTCATAAAAAGTAACTTGATGCACCTAGTAAGTTCAGTTCAAATCCATTTTAACACAGTAGAAAAGGTACAATGATATGATGAGGCTCCACCTGGAGTACTGCTTTCATCTATCTCTACAGCTCATAATATAAGAAGTACATGGACCTGTTGGAACAGGTTCAGAACAGGGCCACAAACATAATCAGGGTGCAGGAGCACCTTTGCTATCAAGAAAGGCTGAGAGAAGTGGGATAGTTCAACATGGAAAAGAGAAGAGAAGGCTTCAGGGATACTTTATTGCAGCCTTATTGCATAAAGGGGCTTACAAGAAAGATGGGGACAAATGTTTTAGCTGGGCCTGTTATGACAGGACAATGGGTAATGATTTTAAACTAAAAGGGAAGATTTAAACTAGATATAGGGAAGAAAACTTTTACAGTGAAGGTGGTTAAACACTGGCACAGTTTGCCTAGGGAGGTGGTAGAAAACCCATCCTTGGAAACATTGCATGCCAGGCTGGACAGGGCACTGAGAAACCTGATCACCTGATCTAGTTGAAGGGATCCCTGTTTACAGCAGGGGGATTGAACTACTTGACCTTGAAAGGTCCCTTCCAACCCAAAACATTCTATGATGCTATGATATACCAATGGACAAGGTGGGAAGACATATGTCTGAATAGAGAACTGTCTCTTGCAGGCTAAAACTGCTTATTTTATGCTTATTTTAGCACATTACAGAGCTTCTAAGACACAGCTGTGTCCCATAGAACCACTGGAATCAGAAGCACCATGTGCAAGAGGACAATAGTAACGTTATTGCTATGGCAAAGCCACTGGTGAGACCAGATCACTGTATTAACTTCCAGCAACCAAAGAAAAAAGTTCTTTAAAATTCTTCAGAAACAGAGGTGTGGAAAAGAGCTGCTAAAATTGTTAGAGAAAGTACAATACTGTGATAGACTGAAACAGCTTGACTTTAATTCATGTGAAACAAACCCAAGCAAATAGTGAGCGAGGTCATTGGATTTCATAAAAAGACTCCCCAAGGCAGGCAGAAGCAGCTAAAGTCTAGGTATATACAACCAAGCTATAAAGCAGCTTGTAATTAATGAAGACCACTGCAGAAAAGATCTCTGGAAAGCAGCAGATTTTGTTGTTGTTCTGAATCAAAATTCGTGGCTTGACATCTTTCTGGAAGAAATATGCCAACTTAACGCCAGAGTCTATTGAGTGAAAAATAATGTTTTGGACAAACAAATGACATTTTTAGTTCTAAGCATCTGAAATTATAAAACAAACTGGACTGTAAAGTATATTTTCTGGATAAGAAAGTATGTTATGTGCACCCCATGACAAATAAAACACACAACATTTTAGAGCAGAAAACCAAGTCTCTCCAAAATCTAATGTGGGCTTTTTCTATTTGTTCTGTATGTTTTGTGGAAGAATTCATATACAGAGGGAAAAATATTGACATCAGTCTTTGGCAATCAGGGCTGTTGAAGCTGTTTTGCAGTTCTTCTTACTGAATCACTGTAGTCACTTGATAAGAAAGAGTTTTTCCATTGATTACAGAGTAACCATCATGTTATCATATGCCTAATTCACCATGCTTGTGAACTGCTTTGAAAATTGCTGAAACCTAGCAAACCACTTATTTTTCTCTAAATTCCTTCTGGAGCTTCAGTTATGGGATGAAGCAAACAGGACTGGGTGACTTCATGTTCCTGAATGGGCAGATATATCATCTGCTTAATAGTGTGCATTGTTTCCTCTTATTTGTACTGTACATGTTCAGGAGGAAAAGCACCTTCCCTTTCTAGTGAATGTATCCTTTTCACTATAGGCCCCCAATAATTGTCTGTTGTTTAGCCTTCCTTGCTCTCATGCTTGACAACCCCCCCATCGCCCTCCTAATGTCCTGTAAAATTGAATGCATTGCAGGGTTTTATTGTTCCAGATTTGTGGCAAAAAAACAAGAGCTGAATAGTGGCTGAACATAAAAGCAAGAAGCATAACTCCTCCAAGCTCTGAGTCATTCAAAAGCATGGAGAGAGAATGAATTTAAATCTGCAGCAGCCAGTAGCCATTACAGGATGCTAATGTAGTTCCTAGGCTGACGGCAGGCCTTCATGCTGCCTGGTGCAAATACATGTGTGTTACTGGAAAGAAAGATGTCTTTTTCTAGTTGTACATATCTGCTTAGTCTCTGTAGAAAAACCCAAGAGAAGTTTGCCACAGGGTTGGATTCCAGGGGATATCTATCTCTGGCTGACTCTGGTGACACTTTGGGTTGCTCTGCCCTTCACTGCTCTACAAAATGAAGTGTTCGCTGTACTGGGTGGGGGGACAAGAAGTGGAAGTTCAAGAAGGAGTTTATCTTCAAGAAGATGAAAGTTTAGACCAATGCCCATATGCCCTTTTTCTGAGATGGCCTACTACTATCATCTAATCCTTGGGTTTTTGGTAACCTGGATATCTATTTTCTCAGAAATGTATTAGTCCTTTTCATATAGACCAGTATGCCTTCCTGGTTTAAACAAATGGCTGTATCTCAATTAATTAATTTAGTAATCAAACCTTCTTTGACACTGGAAGATGAAATAAAATAGTCCAGAGAATAATAATAATCATGATGTGATTTTCAAAAATTCAGGGGCAACTTACTGGCTGAATCTTGTATGTTTATCCAAAATCATAACATCATCCCAAAGGTTTCAGTATTAACATGTGGAGAAAATGCCATGTAGTGATTATGTTAAATCTTAGCATGATATTAGTATTACTACTTAATATAAATTCCTCAACTAAACAAAGAACCAAAAGAAATAATAATAAAAAAATAGTTAGCCCTATTCTTTTAATTAAAAATTGAAATTTGCAGTAAAATTCAGCACCATCACTTTTCACAGTGGTTGCATGCCACCTGAGAAATCCCAGGCTGCTTCTCTCCATTGTCTTACCAGGAATTACTTAAAAATGACTTGTAGAAAATCTCTGTTTGGTACCTGAAGAGTTAATCAAACCTTAGCTTATCTGAGGGAGTTCTTCCCTGCAGGTCCTCAGAGACAGTTGTAATTAATTTGATCTTCTCCAGTCATTAACTCAGATTCATAGTGAGCTCTCCACACATTGCTCTATTAATTCACTAGAGATCAGTTCTCAGGATTCATTTAGTTAAGCAACACTGCTGGATTACATTTTAAAACCCTTTAAACTGGTTGTAATTGATGTCTGTTTATAGAAGCTTATTTTAATGGAGTCAACGTGAGATGAAAATCTACCATACTAGTCTAAGATAGTGCCTTGCTGTCTAAAGCATGTCTCCAGAGGCATCCAGTTAAATAAGAGACACTGCAAAATAAAATAAATTCCTCATTAATCACCAACCCACTCTTGGCATTTTAAAAATAGTTTTTGGTCCTCCTGGCTGCTGGTGCCTTGGAAACGAATCTAAAGTAGATCTTCACTGTGCAATAACACACATTTGTTAGGTATTAAGACTTGATCCTGAACCCAGCCAACAAAGCTCCTGTTGGCTTCAATGCAAAGTCAAGAAGGGTGAATGTACAGAGCAACATTGTCTTTCATTAAAATCTCAACACAGCCAGCACAATGGCTGCACTTGTCATTGTCAGATAGCAACGTGCTTGCAAGAAGCTCTTCCCAAACTCCTGGAGTAGTAAGGCATGGACATTAACACTGTGAAGACTGCATTCTGCTGTTGCTGTTCAGCAATTAAAGTGTGGGTCACATAATGGTGTTGCTGCTGCTTATATAGCTTGACTTCAATTTCTGTCTTCTGTGGAGCTGCAGATAGTCACAGTAATGGCATTTAAAAGGGTCTGAATATAGAGTCTGGGCAAAAATATACAGCTTGGAGCCACCTTTGAAGCAATGTAAGAGGAAGAGTGCTATTTATTATATTTCAGGCAGAAAACTGGAAATACAACCAATCCTCTGTGGGCCATTAGCTTTATGCATTCTGCTTCCACACTTGGACTATCTCATACCTGGTCATGTCAAAGCTAAGATAAAGGAGCTTATGTCTATCCGTATCTATGTGTCTAGACATAACCTGTGTAACATGAGACAAAATAACTCAGGTAATGTTTTTCTAAAGTAGCTCAATGACTACAGAGTCCCTGTTTATGGGAAACTAATTTGAGACCACACACACACTGGATTTTATTTCTAAACACTCATAATTTTAGCTGAAAGGAAAAACAATTTCAGGTGCTCATTTTCTCTGAGAATGAAACCTGAGCTCTCTTAGTTTGCCATCCAAAACCCACAAACATCACAAGCTAATATTCATCCAGAAAGTAAACCAGGGCTTTGTGTTGGTCTCTGTGACCACAGATGAAAGATAAAACTATTATTAAATTATCTACTATTACATCTACTGTTATCTACTGTTCATTTGTAACTTCTTTACAGGGCTGTTGCATGGCTAAATTAATAGCTTTAAAAACTTGCAAGATCTTGGGTGAAAGATGTTATTTAAATGCAAAATCAAATCATTGCATGACATGGAGAAGAGATTCCTATCTTGCAGCACCCTTTTCTAGAATAATGTGTTTCAGACATCCCTGCTTTGTGCACAAAATGTAAAGAAAAATGGCAGTTTTAACAGGTTAGTTTAGTAATGACAGTTTTAATATTCACAGGGACAGATTCTCTTCTATTTTACAGGCAGCAGTTTTGTGTTGTTCTGCAGGTAAACCAGTACAGAAAACGACCTTCAAGATGATAAATTTTTCCAGGCTATTTTATCTGCTAAGTTCTGTGTGTACAGGGAAAAGATCATGTATACCTTTTGGTAAAGGAATGGAAAATACTGGATACCTTTTCTTTTTCTTTTTTTTTTTTTACAGCCCTAATTGCAGCAACATATTTACTCAGCATTCTTTAGGTCCACTCAATCATTCATACTTCAAGTATGGCTTGAGTGCATAGGGACAGTATGTGCTTTCACAAGAAGATGAGACAAATTGCAACAATCTTCTTTAATGTGATCTCATACCAGATGAGCTGAACAATACTAGAGGAAGCCAATGGCAAACTTGACTGTTTTCTGCCAAATAAAAGTGAGGTGGAAATGGAGGTCGGTGATTTTCTTGGTGATAGTGTTCTTCTTGTCAGGAGTGAAAAGGAACTGGGGTGCTGCTCACAGCAAATGCAGTAGGTAATTTTGTTAAGTATATGTTATTCACTGCAGCTTATAACACAAAAAAAACCTCCCAACAATGCTTGATTCTCCAAGATGGGGAAGCATCTACAAATAAGGCCCAAGAAAAGAACTGCAAAACATAAGAATGAGGTGGCTTGCACTTTTCTGTATTTATCTTTGTTGTTTGGTTCTTTTTTTAAACTTGTGAGGTATGCCACCATATTATCTCAGCATCACAGAGCTGTTAATAAGTTAATTCCATTAACAGGTAGAGGATAATGCATCTCTGATGCACAGGATGGATCTGACCGGCTCAATTGCTGCACAGTATGTCTGCAACACACAGGGAAAGAGTAAGATCTCATCTACCACTGATACCAGGGACTTGATCACAATTCATCTGTTCCACCCACTGACATGAAATGAAAGTTCCTCAAAAGGACAAACAGGTGCCTAAACAGTTAGTTAACAATCAGTTCCTCTGCTTTTGTTGAATTTGGTGTAAGTACTCACCATGCTCTACTGGCAACACTGGAGATGACACAACTTGCACCCCCTCCATACTACTGCATTGGGGCCTGACTGCCACCAGTTGGCTTCTCTTTCACTGATGTGGAATTATTTTAGAGGATGGAAGAAGTCCTTGAGTATCAAAGCCAATGTGCACTCCAAAAAGAGAGACAGCTTTAGTGGTATGAGGCACCAAATCCCAGCAGACCTGCAGATCTTTGGTGTAGTTCCCTGTACTCAATTTCCCTGTACTGTGAGAGATGTAACTTGTGGTACCCACTCTGAGTTATGCCATGGGACCAGGGACGGGGTGCTAGCTGCTGGGAAATCCACAAGCATATGTGAGGAAAGAGCTTTCAAGGTCAGCAGATGGCACCTTAGCCTGTCTTGCAGCAGGGCCCCTGGGGAAACACTGACATCTGCTTACGAACTGCTCCAGGAGCACCACATTCACCTAGCTATTGATCATCTCTCAGGGTCACGAACACATGCCAGCAAGCCTGCACCAAAGAACAGTCTGAGACTGGAGGTTTTCAAAACCTTTCAGGCCCTCAGTAATCAATACATTACTACATTCATTTACCACATGCATACTTTCCTCAAAGGACTGTTAGTGGAAGCATTCCAGATACAAAACATCCATGCTAAGGATCAAAAGTCTAGTTCTCTGCACAGAAGAGCAGTACCTTTAAGTTTACCAAAGAGCATCCAGTTTGTGTCTATACTGGACATCTGCACCTAAATTCTGAGAGCCCTGACTGTCTGGTCTGGCAGCACAAAACACATTAGCTATGTGAAATACCTGCTTGCCATCCTCAGGAAACTTGACCAGCATAGTTCAGATCCAGGTAAACTGATAACTTCAGTGAATTCATCTGCGTGTCTTTTAGGGAGTTTTTTTGAGACTGAGTCCCACTCCAGCTCTATTGTTGTGCCTAGATCCGTGCATCTGTCACACTGGGAAGGAGCAGTACATTTTCTACTAAGAATCAGTGACTTTCAGTCACTTCCAAAAAACCCATCACCTTATTTCACATGAACATCAACTCTGTGAGCGAGCTTGGATATAAACTAATCACAGAATCACAGAATGTCAGGGGTTGGAAGGGACCTCATATTCTGTGTTAGATCTAACCTGCTGTTTCCAGGGGGATAGGATCACATTTCAAATATCCACATGAAATATCTGCACTATTCTTCCTATACAAGCACACAGAGAAATGTTTTCCCAGTTCAGGTGCCAGAGCACTGGCACAGACTGCCCAGAGAGGTTGTGGAGTCTCCTTCTATGGAGGTATTCAAAACCTGTCTGGACGTGCTTCTGTGTGACCTGGTCTAGGGAATCCTGCTGTGGCAGGGGGGTTGGATTAGATAATCTTTCGAGGTCCCTTCCAACTCCTAACATTCTGTGATTCTGTGACAGGTGAAGACCAAGTGTGTCCCTCAGCTGGAGCACTGGTTCTGGCTAGTTTATTGCTATTGCCTCTGGCTCTTGCTCTGAGGTCTCACCCACAGCAGTGAATAAGAGGAAAAACTTTTTTTGCCTGGTTTGTTGTGACAGTAGAGGAGCCCTTCCCAAACCTGCTTCTTACAGAACCAATTCAGTGAGGCAAAATTGGAAACTGAAGGAATGTTTCTTGAAAGATTCAAAATGCTGATGGTTAAGAGAGAAGAACAGCAAAATCAGGTTTGTGGTACAATGTAAGTGTAAGCTCCAGTTATAACTACAGAGAAGCCACCACATTACTGAAATAAGTCCAAAATACCTTTGCTTTTTATTTTGGAAGGGAACAAGAGGAGTTATGGACTGCAAGAGACTTTCCCTTTTCAGAAGATGTAACTCAGTGTTATACTGAAGTGAATATATCTTTCGAGTTTCAGATGTGAAAAGGAGTGCCATTTACTGCCCACAAGCTATACAACACAGAGCATAATAACAAATAGTTCTGTCTTCATCAATCTATACTGTTCTCAACAATCCTGCCCAAAGCTGCTTCTGGGTGACCATCAGAGTTTGATAAAGTGATTACTAGATAATGCTATCAAATAACTATCACGATTAAAGAATTACATAAGTCTTGAAGCACTGGAACACTTTAGGTGGAGTTTCTCTTTCAAACTACATAATACAAATATGTTAAACAAAATAGGTTTTGAAGACTGTGTTGAAATGAGATCAAGAAGAATTAAGTTTACATTTTCTGAATAGCTACAAACACAACAAACTACTTTTGTATGAATAATGCAATTACTTTAAGCAGCAGAACTCTTTTCCTGTCCCCTCTCTTGGGTATGTTGTTTTACTCTGCGTATGAAATCTGTAGTAAGGGTGTTCCAACAGTCACTGTGGCTTTCTGCACACCTGGGCTATTTTATGACAGTACAGATTTCCTCTCCTTTACCCAAAGTACCACCTCACGAATCAGCCAGAACACAATTTGCAGCTCTTTGTGATTTTTACATCCAAAATGTCAAAAGTTGTTAAACATAATTTCAGCTCAGAGCCCCCATGTAATCCTGAGGTTGAGATGAAAGAATTAATGATCAGAGTGCTACTGATTCAGATTATATGGAAAGTCAGAGGCACATGTGATAGGAAATATTTCCAGCAGCTGAAATGATCACCGAATAAATTGATGGCAGTGTTTACTATGTACAATTCATAAACAGAAGGCAAAAGAGCTACTGTAGTACCAACATGATTATCCTGATAAAAGGAAGGACTTGGAATAAAGTCAGACAACAGAGATTCTGTATCATTAAGGAAATCATAAATACAAATATTTGATAGCTATCCCCCCTGCAACTGTCCTCTTGATGCCATTCATACACAGGCCATTTAAGATCTTTTGCCACAACTTATCTCCATAAAACAGATTAAACATCTGTAAACTTCTGGCATCACAGAGACTTACTTTTGCCTTCTCTCTGCTGAATTTAGTAATTTGTGGTTCTTTCATGCTTTTTTAAGTTTAAGCCACTCTTCTTCACCTCTAGGATCTGTGTAACCATGCCCCAGACTGCAAGCATGCCATAATTCTTCTCACACTTGCCTGTCACTTTGTGGCACTCTATGTCCCTTTTACGCCCTCCTGTGACTTCTGCTCCCTAACTTGCAACATCCTGTTCTCAACATGTCAACTGTTGTTCAGGCTCCAGTTAGTTTCTCTTCATCCCAGTCCATTCACTAGATCCATGTGCTTGGGCTCAAGCATCAACCTACTCCTGAAATATCAATGCATTATTTTTGAATACCCAACCAGTACCATACACCCAAGCTATTACTCCTCTCTGCTTTCCACACATAAGTCCTACAGGGCATGGACTCCCTTTATATTTATGTCTTGTACAGCCCCAAGCACACTGTAAGCATTTAAAGCATAAAATAAATAATAAGAGACATGCGGCTCTGCTGGAGACAAGAGGGAGCACTGAAGAAGCCAGATTCAGCTAATCAAACTTGTACTGTGTGAGGTGGGGCTTCAACTTCTAACACAGTCAGAAAAGATAACTGGGGCAAGGAGAAGGAGACAGACAACTCTTAATATTGACCCAGCAAAGATTCTGGCATGCCTTGAATTTAAAGACCTTAAATAACTCCTCTGAGCACAGGGCACTACCCATACGTGCACAATGGGCTGTTTTGATAGTCACCTGAGCAGCACAACTTCCACATGCATGAGGTAAATTTTTGTCTATCAGAGTATTGTTTTGAAGACTTCAAGGACAGAGAAATTTGCCACAGTCCTAATTATTCAACTGTTAATTACTATGGCTTTTATAAAATGCATCTTTTCGCTGTGCAACTTCAGCTTCCTGTCACCTGGAGCTATAGCTCTGTCTATTAGACTGATTTACTGTTAGTCTTTTACTGTAAGCACAAAAGCTTCCCTCATTTAGGCACTTGTAGCTGTGATTAATCCTCCCTTTTTACAGCTAGAGACTTTTAAAGTTTCCAGATGTAAAGCAAACTTTCCATCCCTCCAGACATTTTTCAGCCTCTTTCCTATATCTTTGCCAATGCAACCACATCTGATGGATGTTTTATCAAAAGTGTGCAACTATTTTTCTGAGGATTCTTGTAGCACTGCAAACAGTGATACAAATTCCTTTCTCTTGTCTCCAGATTGAAAGAGCTCCACTCACCAGCTTTAAGGTAGTTAAAATAGTTTATATTGATTCAGTGCTTCCCAGTTAGCTTTTAGTTCTCATTTCACCATTCAGTATGACACATGCTCAGTGTCTTGGGCAGTAGTAACCATTTAAACAATAATGTTGCATGATGAAATATTTAATGCCTCAACACATATGTGAGGCTATAGTTTTCTTCATGCTTTTAGTCTGTGTGGTTGGTTAGTTTGTTTGTTTGTTCTACTCCTAGAGCAGTAACATGCATTAGCTATCACATCTTGGTGCTGATGGCAAGTCAACCCAGTACTCCCCAACCAGGTATGACCTGGCTTAGGGAGGTGACATAACGTGACAGAGTCTGGTGTCCACCAGGAAAAGGTTTAGGACAAGAGGAAATGGCTTCAAGTTGTGCCAGGGGAGATTCAGATTAGCTATTGGGAAGAATTTCTTCACCTAGAAGGATATCAGGCATTGGAACAGGCTGCCCAGGGAGGTGGTGGTATCACCACCCCTGGAAGTGTTCCAAAAAATGTCTATATTTGGTGCTTGGGGACATAATTTAGTGGTAAGCATGGTCTTCTCCAACCATAATAATTTTATTATTACAAAGTGGCAGCTGGTTTGTAGTCTCCCTGAAGAAAAAGCACCTTTTTCTAACAGAGCATCAAAACCACACAAATCCTATTGACCAAATTCTTTCTGTTGACCAAATACCAGAGATGTATCTCCTACAAAAAACAGTGCCAGTTAGGAAAGGTTTCAGTCCCATGCTTTAGTAGTTTACAGTATTAGCTTTCTGTTATTTTATCCCTTATTCCATCTTGATAGATAACTAGGATAGTACAGTAAGCAGCCCCAAAAAGTACAAAAAGTTGTACCCAACACATAGATTATTAAATCTTCAAATCCAAACAAATGACCAACAAAAAAAATCCCTAAAAACAACCTCCAACTTATGTTATTCAGGTATGCATCTTATTTTCATCAAAGTTACCATGAGTGCAAATAAAAGATATGGGGATTATTATTCAAAGAGCCCTTGCTGGGTTCCATTTCAACACCTTTCCCATTTGAGTGATGTGGCTCAGCATTTTATTATTTATACATCACCACAGGTGAACCTTATGCTTTACAGAGAACTAGAACAACAAGACCCTGCCCTGAGGTGCTTACAGTCTAAATTAGATGTATGCAGTGAAAGATGATGACAAACAGCAAAAATGAGGTGTGGGTTAAGAGTGTTAACAACAGGAAAAGAACAATACATGCTGCCTCACATTTCTAATAGGTCCTAGCATGTCTGTTTCCTTCAGTTCTTTCATTTATATTTCAGATGATCATATAAACCAAATACACTCAAAGACCAGGATGAAAGGCCCACAGACATGTTTGAAAAAGGACAGGGAAGAATATAACTTATTAAGGTTCAACACAATAAGGGAAGTCTTCCTGCCCATCTATGTTTTGTGTCAGGTCCTATCAACTTAAGAAGAGGGAGGGAGGGAAACAACAGTGCCTTTTCTACAGAAAGGTTTTATCACTCACTGACAACATTACAGCACATGGAAGGCCTGATTAGTTTGTATTCTCTTACAGTATGATGGATCAATTTCAGAAACCCTTTCTACTTTGGGAGAAACACCAGCATTTCACAAACAGAAACAAACCATTTTTTAATAAAAATTAAAATTAAAAGAAAAACAAAACCAACCAAACAAAAATCCCAACCCAACAAACAAACCAAACCCCAAAAGTCACGTGAAAAAGATGATGTCCTCAAAATATCCTGCTTGAATAGTCTTGTAACTTCTTCTCAGGGCAAGGAATCATAGAATCAAATGAATCTCTCTAAGTGTTTTCACAATGTCTTTATTCTTGAGTGGGATCCCTGAATGCTATAGTGAATATAATCATAGGGAGGAAAAGAACATAGCTATAGCTTAGAAATCCACCTGAGACATAATGTGTAAAGGCACACACTTATATCACTATTGTTAATACAAATTTTTCTCTCTAAGGTGTGACACAGGATCTGGGTCTCTCATGATATTCATAAAAGGAATAAACCATGTGTGGATGAGAGTCAGGGAAAAGGAGTCAGAGTCTTTGTTTCACAATAGCGTTAAGATTTACTGTATAGCACCAGATCTGTTTAACATGGTATACAGTCTCCAACCATGGCCATTGACAGACTTTTACAGTGTTTAAGGGCACTGTTAGAGTGATTCTTCCCTTGGCATATCATCCCAGGATCCAGAATCAGCAGTCAGGGGACCTCCTCAGCCTGAGGTCACATCTAAATCGTTGAATTTAATTACTATGAAAAACCACCAAGCCAATCCTTCATTAATTTATCTAGTCCTTTTTTCAACTCCTTTATACTTTTCACTTCCACAGCTCCCTGTGGCTACAAGTTCCACAATTAAATTACACATTGAGAGAAAAAGTACGTCCTTTTGCTTGTTCTGAAGGTATTTCACTGACAATTTCAAGGGACAGCACATGCTGAGTAACTCTTATTTCGTTGTTCTATGCAATTCATGATTTATGAACTTCTATACCCTACTCCATCTTTTCTATTTTAAAAGTGATTTTGTCCACTTTCTATTTACTTTGGCCTTGTTTAAAGTCTAGCATTCATTTTTGAACATCTTGGTCACCCTCCTCTGGTTCGTTCTAGTACATCCTGTGTCTGCAGTCAGTAACCAAAATCATGTCAGATACCTGCATGGGGGCAAACTATATCTGAAAAGTAGCATCATGATTCTTTCCCCTTTTGTGCTCTCCATTTCATTTTAATTGCTAACATTTTAATGGCCCTTCCTAGTAAACTCATTCCAATGTCCCACCTCACTGCAAAACTCATCATGGTCCTCACAAATCTCATTTAATTTCCACACACTTTGGGATGTGGTGAGATGAAGGAGTTAGTTGAACCATCGAGGGAATTTGGAGGGCATTTACTATCATATCAAGAAACATCTCCACAAATGCTATTATCAAACAGGGCTCTTACTCAGGGTTGAAAATTATAAATCCCTTTTCCAAGATTTCCTCTTGCTCTTCATGTGCTAGTGGATTTATGAGAGAGAACTAAAGTTGTAAATTATGGAAAAAATAAACTGAGGATTGCATTTGCAGCTGGTTTGTTCTTGGTTACTTGTCTCTGCTCGTCCTACAGTGGCATCATGTTATTCCTTTTTTTTTTCAGCACCAAAGGTGAGTCACATCATGACACCAAATTCAGAATTGAACTACCCACTTCAGTTATAAAGTTTGTCTGATGAGCTAAATTTATTGTCAGATACATAAAATAGTGAATTCAGAGCTGATTTCAAGTAATACATTTCTCCAAAGCTTACTTTTAATAGATTAAGTTCTGTCATGCTTACTAAGGTATGTATTTCTTTATCCTGAAAATACTTCATTGATAGCAGTGAGACTACTTAAGAAGTAAGGAATTATGCAAGATAGGTGGCTAGGGGAGAAACAAGCTTTGAGTCTTTAAATTGAAACTATTATCCACTTTACAGTAAGATCATTTTTCCTGAGAATTTTCTCAATTTTAAAAGTTGCATGAAAAAGAATCAAACACCTATTTTTTTGAGAATGAAGTTGTAAGAACTGTTTAGCAAGCCCACACACATTCAATTATTTTAATCTTCATTCATAAGTCAATACTTGCAGCACTTTAATCATATTTTATTCTCTTCCCTGAACTCCCTTCAATTTATCAATGCCTTTTTAAATATAGATTCTCTAAGATGTAGAGGAGTAATTTTTTATCAAGAAATGAGTGGTCATTAGCAGTCTACTGAAGAGAAAATAAATGTTAACCATGAAATATATTTTTGAATAAAGAGTAACTATTATTTCATGGTGTTGAAAAAGCACCTTTCCCCCTTTCCTGAAAACCAAACAAATCTTTCATCAGAATTGCATTTACTGGACTTCTGCAGTGTTCATACAGTTGTGAAATTGGGCTTTTGTTCATGTGTATGTGACTGGGTGTATTTTAATCTCAGAGAGCTGGTTAGTGTTAATGTGAAACTGATGGAGTCTTCAGAGTGCTCAGTGTCAATGAGAAGTCAGAGGGAACAGGGCAAAACACTCTTGATTAGCAGATATATAAGCTTGGTCAGATCTGAATTACACTACAACTCTCCAAAAGAGCCAATCAAATCCTAGTTGCAACAGGCTTTAGGATTCTGTACCATTTTCTGCACTCTTTAAAGGCTGGCTAGTAATCAAATCAAGTTTAGGAAATTAAGAAAGCAGAAGCAGTCAAACAAATTAGTATGTCCTACTTGCACATACTGGTCTATGCACATTAAGACAGTTCCTAGCTGTTCATTCCCTGCTTAGGGATATCTTCTTTTTTTTCTGCAGTGTGTGAAACTACTAAGTTGTTTCTCTCAAAGAAGACACATTGGACAAAGTTAATTCATGGGGACTGCTGTGAAGCAGGAGGTGGGTGAGGTAAGGAGGAGACAAAAATCAGTGTCAGCAAACAAAGAACTCTGCATCATCTTCCAAAGTGACACATGTAGAAATCAAGCCATAATTAGATCTGTGAAGGCAGCTCACTGCCTTCAACTAGACATGGGCTCAGCATATGTGATGGTACAGGATCAAATACAACCACCTCCAATTCCTTGAAAAATGAGGCCATGGTGGTTAAATTACCTCAACCACATTACTGCTTATGGTATGACTATTCCACAGGACTTCCAAGCACTAAAAATGATATATATGGAAATACATTCACACTTTACTTCTATACTCCTCCCCTGCTGCTTACTTAAAACAGAAAAATAACTCCTTGAAACAAGCACTAGTGTTCCAGATTAGAGTACAGAATTTGGACCTGAAGTTATACTCTCAACTTAGTTACTAGTACATTTGTGACCACAAATATTTTGATGTACTTGCCACTTCAAGCATATCTCAGGCTGGTCACCTATAAATGGAGGCATTTGGAGCTTATGGCTTTCAGTCCACCATCTTATTTTCCTATATCCAAAGACTTCTGAGAGTTTTAGCAAGAAAACCTTTTGTACTCAGTAAAAATAGTTCTAAAATAGATGCTGGAACTTGAGGCCACGTTCACCCATCTAAATCTGTGCACCTCAATTTCATTGGTAGCCACGGGAAAATTACAGGCATTTCTTGTGACTAACTCACTCCTCAGTCAACTTAGTTTCTGTGGCTGCCTCTCTGTGTGCACTGCCTCCAGAGGACACTTAGGGAGGATCACGTTCTCAAAATACATGCCTCAAGTAAAGTCAGATGGGAAGAACTGAGGCATTTGTAACCTGTAAACTGACTTGGAGATTTCAGCTCTCTTTGAACAGACAGTTCAAGGCTGCTGGACTTTTCAAACCAGGAAATGGCTGCAGCGACACCACCTTTGGGATATTGAGCCTTTCTGGAGGAAACATCTCCATGCATCCTAAGCCAATGGTTTATTAGAAGCTAAATGTGATGCTCACCTCCAGTTTCAGTTCTAGCACTCCCCTGTCTTTCTCCATGCTCCTAGCAAAGGAGAAAAACACCTCGAGATTGACTCCTGCACCTCAGTCAGGTATCCCTTCTAACGTGGAATGGGAAGATGAATTTTAAACCAGCTACAAAGGAAAGAGCTCTGTCTAAGCATACATCTACTTACCCAGATATTGTTAAAGCCACTCAGGCTTCCAGGAAAAGACTTATTTCTTTGAAGGTAGACTATGCTGGTCTTAAATTGGACATGTCTATATTACTTCTTGCAAAACTGCATATCCTTTCTGAGGGGCATAAATTTCTTTTTTATGACTACGACGATGCAAACCAATTTTAAATGCCCGGAGGAGAGAACCAGAAAAGAGGAATGAAAAGGATCTGAATGATTCATTAGACTCTGAAGAAGATTTGATGAGGAATTCTATAATTCTGGACTTTTAATTTAATTGTGCCTCTCTCTATTACTTTTTCCCCTTCTTTACCTTCATGGAGCTTCATAAAAATATAATTTTTAAGAGCTCCTTATCTTGCAGCACATAGTAAGAAATATAACACTGTTTATTCTGTTTAGACAGTACATTTGGGTTTTGAGGTTGGTGATTTATCAGTCTTCTCAGGTACTAACTATACCTGTATACCTGGAATGTTCCAATTCCTGTTTCAGTAAAATTATGCCTTTGACATAAATTTCTTACTATTTTAGAACTTTATAGCTTCTTCTATAGGTAGGAGATGAGTGCTATGACCTCTCTGCTTATTTGCTCAGGTATTGGCTAAAATCTCCTCACTCACATGGCTCCAAGGCATAGGGGTGCTGCTGAAATCAATGGAGCTGTTTTGGATTTACACTGACTCATGAGCATGATCTTGCTGGTGTCTGTATCTATCTATTCTTGAGGATGTTGTTACAGTTTGGATCAAGCTATGAACTTCATCATATTATAATCAAACTACATTATGAAGGTCTGAGATTTCTGTTGATACTGTAACTCTGCATACCTGGCTTTCTGTTGTTACAAAGAAAATCCCTATTAATTTATGTAAGGTTCTAACCTCCTCACTACATACCTGATTTAATTTCTCTTTGTTTCAAAAGGCTTTGGTTCAGTCTAACAGAATTTCTCTAGCCTACCTTTTCTGAAACCTGTTCTCTTTACTCTTGCTTCAAAGGTTGGTTGATTTCTGTGTTCACCATGACTCTAGGCTAAGGATCACCTGCAAACCAGCTACTCAAACAGAAGTAGACAAATGCTAAAAGAGACTTTCTTGACACTGGGCAAGGTAACAGAAAATAAATCATCTTAATTTCATGTTTATAAACTGAGGAGTTGAGCAGAATGTTGAATTATTCATGTGAGCAGATATTATATGCATAAATTATGTCAAGGCCCTCTGCCAGATCTGCCAGCATCTCAGAGGTGAAGATGGTAAAGATCTTCCTGTTCCCAGGGAAAAGCAAAGCAAGAAAAGGTATGTAGGTGCACTTCACCTTGAATTACCTTCTTTAAAGTGACTTTTGCTACTCCATACTGAGTTTCTACCACAGCTAACAAACATCTTTTCTGTTTTCCTCATTGCTTTCTCACCCCTGAAAATTTTTCCTGCATTTTCCAGGCACCTTTTCATCTAAGAGACAATATTTCCTTGAGCAACTGTTATTAAAAATCTTCTGTGGTTTGTTTTGTTTTTTTTTTTTCCCCCACAAGTCCTGTCACCTATATATTCAGTGAACCCATGCCACTTGTCTCTCCTTCTCAGCAGAACAATTTTACTCATTCCTTTTCTTTCAATTTTACAAGGAGTATGACCAACATTTGGTTCCAAAGAACCATTTCCTTTGAGGGCTGCACTCTATTTCTATTATACCAAAATGCAAAATGCATGAAAATAAATAGTGCTTAGCAACAGAGCTAAAGTTCCTGTAAATTAATTAATAATTTCAAGTCAGCTAAGAGAAAACAAAGAACAAATAGTTACAATACTTTAACAGTTACCCTTTTTTTTCTAAAACAGTTCAACAATAAGCTTGTTTTCTGTTGACTATTTTAATGGCAAACAGTCAAAATAGTTCTCCTTTCGCTGCCATTACTACTTTACTCCTTTACTTAGGTAATTCAGAAAACCACTGACTTGGCAATTTCATCCCAGACCCTATAAATATGTTTCCTCAGCATGACTCAATATTCTCCTCAATATTAGATACTTACATAAGTAAGTAAGTAAGTATCTTAATCTTAAGTATGATTAAGAGAGTGTGAGTATATACAGATGTACCTCTCTAGGTACAGGCATAACAAGATATTGTTAAATCAATCAAATATTTGTGTGAAAAGAACCTAGGATGTAGCTCTGGGACTTATTTATTTTAAGTAGTGATTAATGTCACCAATTAAAAAATATGTATGCAGCTTACTATTTTACAACAGATGAACTACTGCTCTTATATGCTTCCCAAACACCAATAAATCTGAGAGATATCTCTACTGGTATGAAGAATAGCACCAGGTTCCTGAAATCAGCTTTCAGTCAGTCAACCAAGAAGTAATATAATAATTAGACTACTTAAAAGTTCAGTTAAAGTATTGAAAAGTTCCTCTCAGCAATCACTGTTATTCTGCAACACCATGAAAAAGCTCAGCTCTGTCTGAACAGGAACATGCAAAGTGAAATACTACAACATCTAAACGAGGGCAGAGAAAAGGAAGTGCCACAACACACAGAGTAAAAATACATGGTTACTTAAACAGAATCACAGGAAGGAGCCATGTGGTTCCTAGGAGTTCAGCTGGATTCAGAGAGGATCCCAATCTCATCTCACATTTGCTACTGCATCCATATTTTCTTTGCTTTCTCCTGAACTGGTACCAGGGCCATAGCATACAAACTTTTCACCTGGTCATACACCTTAATGATCTAAAACCAACAACAGCCACTTCACACATCTGCTCTGCTCCTGCCTCTACCAGTCTCTCATACATCCAGCCAGTGGACAGGAGCAGCAGGGCAGTGCAATACACTAGAAACCAGTATTTTGCTCTTGGAAATCCAGTGTTTGTGAAAGGACCCAGATTTCCACCCTTCAGAACTGAAGCTGGCTAGAGCTGTAACATTATGGAGAGCTGCAGCATTCAGGTGGTAACCTGCTGGGCTACTATAACTAAAATGCATTTCAGAGGAGAGTTAACCCTTCTGAATGTGCCAGCAAATGCTTCTTAAGTCATGGGACCATTACCTACATTGGATTTAGGCTGGTAGTTTATGTGGGAGAAGATATAAAACTCATCCCACATCTGCAGAGCTGGGCAAAGAATTTTTACCCTCAAATTTTCTCTTTGAGGGTACTTGGCTTTTTACACAATGTTCCTACAGCAAACATAGGGACACAACCTAATTCTTTCTAGCTTATTGCTTGGACAGCCAGCCAGGATTCTTAAAAAAATATGCATCCCATTTTCTAAATCTGTGTTTGTGTTCATAAGCCAACCTTCCAAAATCCTCAGGGGCATGGTTTCCACCATGGAAATACAAATACCTTTGCTGAGGGCCCTTTTAAAAACTACCTATGAATTTAGATGCCTAAAGATATATTTAAAAGCCATACATTAGTCACATCTGAGAATTACTTCTATTTCTATTGTCATCCTGCAATTCTCTGTTAAAACTGGCAGGTTAAATTCTTTTTTTTCTATACAGCTTTTAATGTTTCTCTCATCTAACCAGATTTTTTTTCATTGTGAACCATAGTAGATAGATATCTTTGTATCTGAGTGCACTTGTGAACCTGCCTCTAACTCCTAGGACTACTAAGAACCCCAAACACATCCTTGTCCTAGACTTGTATTTCTTGTCATCCCAGTTTCATTAATAGGCATCTGTAGTGAAGTTCATGCATGCAAGTGTCATTATGGTCATTGCCCTTCTGGAAAAAAGCTCATTTCAGAGAAAATAGTGTAATTCCTTTGGTTAAAAAACCCCCCAAAACAGAACAAAACCACCCCCCACCCTCATCTTCTGAGATATGCTCAGCTGGAAATAAAAGTAATAGTAATTTCAGAACTCTACCTATTAGGGAAAGGTAGCACTTACACAGTCACCGTGTTCAGATCAGTAGGTTATTGCAACCTCAAGAGAGGAGATAGACAGAGTTGGGTGAGGAGAAAGAAAACAAATCTAAAATACTCCTTCTGATCAGGGAGGTCAGAGCTTTTTTTCCCCCTGGCAGAGCATTATCAAATAAAAAATATGACTGTCTTCTTTTAATGCACTGAACACCAACCTGCCTATACTATGAACTAACTCTTACTATTTTAACATGAAACATTTATCTGGATTCTACATAAATAGAAATGGAAGTGGTGTTTCTAACATCTGTCATTGCTGGAATAATCATGTTGCTGTGCAATGATTATTTTGGGATCCTTTTACAAAATGAAAACAGCATTCATTGGCAATTATTCATTACTGCAGGGCCCGCTCTCCTCCTGTGATTGTTATTTAAGATGAAACAGCTCTCTCGCTTTCTTTGACTGAAACTGGCTTATCAGTGAGCTTTTTTGCTTACAGATAAATTATCCTCTGAGTCAGTTCAACTTAATTTTAAGAGGTTGCTTTGCATTATATTATAAATTAATTACATCAACTGCCTACAATTTAATGCACTTTAACGAATAGTTAATGCACGAATGCAGTTCTTAGCGAGGAATTACTCCTCATATTGTTATTTCAGACTCATGCTGGTTAGGATTACTCCTCTGTCTCATTCCATTGACATGATCCCATAACAGGATGAATGTATTTTACACTAAACATTTAAAAAATAAAAGAGGAGAGAGAGAGAAGGAGCAACTGTGGGAATATTAATGAGCAGGGGAACTTTGACAGGGCAGCGATGAGATGAAAGCAACGTTGCTATTAAGGAATGTTTTCTCTCCTGCCTGTCTATCACCAGGCCAAATCTTTAGATAAGGGTTTTTCAGCATGATACAAGATGTTATCAAATGCTGTTGTACAATATTTAGTCTCAGGGGCTGACTTAAAAGAAATGGCATCAACTGTAAAACAAAACAACACACCACCACCAACGAAAAGTGGAAGGCGAGTCCAGCAAAGCAAAGGGTTCAAGTCTGATGCACAGTTATTATCACAGCTTTGCCTTTCCATAGAGCTGATTTTTATCTGGACTGGATATAAGCGATAATAAGCAGTGTACTTCATGTCTCTATGTGTTTGTGTGTGTGCACATGTGTGTTTCCTCGCTAAAAGGGGAATGTGAAAGTGGAGGGGGGGGAGAGAGAGAGATAGAGAGAGACTATAAAATTGAATGCAGGCTGCCAAGATGGAAATGATATTTGTTTTCTATCACACCAGAGATGCACCATTCCAGCTTTTGTCCTTCAAAGCTGTGAGAGACCACGCTTTAATGCCTGCAGGTTGACCATGCATTGTTATTATACAGTCTTCATGTTCACATCATGTGTCATCTGACCAAAGGAGAGTCTACAAAGTGAAAGCCTCATGCAAAATTTATGCTTATATGGCTGTTTCAGTCAGTGGAAAAATCAATACTGCAGGCTTGATGCACAAAAATGACTGAGTGCTCTCTGACTGACACTAAAAGCACTGGGAGATTGAGGGGCTGCATTTGCCGTTCAAGGAATTGAGTGTATTAGAGCTCTTATAATAGTCTGCTCACCTTATATTAGCCTTTCCTTGGGATTATTTTTTGATAACAATTATGATTGTGGGGTTTAAGGCAATTACACTATTACAAAGAAAAAGCTGCTTTTTATGTCCTGTAAAGCTGTCATATATTTCACACCACAACTGCCTTCCAATTATTTTGCTACAATGCACTTTGGAAGCAAAATGTCCTAACTGATATATATTAGTCCTTTATGTTTTATAAATAAAAATCAAAACTGTAATGTAATCCTTCAAAAGAAGCTTCTTTTTCCATGATGTTGTTTTAAAAAGAGTAAAATGCAGTGTGTGTTCTAAGTCTTAAAAAAGATGTGCACAGAATCTGGTTTTATATGGGAGGACAACATGAGCCAGGGATGTTGCACAGATTGTGCAGGTTGTTGTATCTCAAAATGTTAATACCACCCATTAAATGTGGACAGATGTGGTCCATAAAGATGGAGTTTAAGAAAAAAAAGAAAAAAAAAGGAGGGAGAGAGAAATAAAACACCAACTAAACAAAACCTAACACCTCAAAAGCTTTTTAGAAAACAGTTTCAAGATGTAGTTTTAATGTCAGGGTGAGTGTTCTGCAAGAAATTTTAAAGGCTCAATGAATACTTCTTTGTTAGACATAAATGAGGGGGTCAGAAAGTGGATGGGGAAAATTAATATTTGAAATAAGAAACAAACTCTGGTAATCTACTTCAAGAAAATTACATATATTCCCTCCACCACAAAATACCTCTGGCCAGAACAGGAATGCATTTGTACTGCATTTTTGTCCCTTTAAATACAAAGAAATATCTTATTAGGTGGTATGACAAGCTTTTCATCAATGGCTTCTACTTTTGTTGCAACTCATGAGTAAAATGATTAATGCAGATTATAAGAAAGGATTCAGAAAGGTTTTGCTAGTTGGTTTAGAACCCCCCAAATTCCACAGTAAATTTTGTTACATTATTACAAAACACACTTCACTCCTATATACAGCTTTTTTGCATCCATGCACCTATTTAGCTGTGGCTTGCACTTTTAAAACATTCAGTAATGCTGACTAATTAGGACAGTTCAAATGGGTTGCTTCTTTCCAAATACAATCAACCAAATGTGAAGCAGGTAAAAATATGGCCCTTTCTAGCCATAAACCATAAAAAAAAAAAAATAGAAAATGAAACACACAAATTACATTACAAAACACTGGTGTTTATATGCTATAGAAATATAATGAACACTACCTAGCTGAATTCTTGCAACTTAGAAGTTGCTACTTCTGGAGCTCCTGCAGCAGAGCCACAGCCACCTGTGAGCAGCTAAGTACAACATACATTTCCCCAAAACCTTTCACAAAGACCTTGTGTCTAAGAGACAAAATAGAGCCAGTTGGAACATGCATCCAAGTATCCTGATTACATTATTTTAACCCTCCTCTAGACCAGAAACTTCTGTAAATAGGGCTTGTGACTTTAGCTTAAATTTGCCATCAAGTTTCTGTACATTCGTGCTTATGCAGTGAGGTTTTATGACCCTTTTGAACTTGGAACCACCAAAAAACAGCTGCCACCCAACAGAAACTGGACTAGCACAGCTATAAACCAGCCCCATTCAATATCCTCAATGCAGGCAATGTTTCCAAGAGTGTTTTCCTGCTATGCTAACCTTCTGCCTGAAATCAGTAGAAAATTTGGCTGCAAAATGACTGCATCCAATTGGGCCTTCCTGGGGCACAAAAGAGACAACCACAGAGACTGGGACAGCTGTGTGACTGCATGGAACATACATGGGCAGTGAGAAGGAGACTCAGTGAATCCTCTTCAGAGAAAGACTGATTTTTCATCTGCTTGTTGTGAGGAGCAGGAAGGAAGAGAGAAGGCACCTGCTGACTCAGAGGGTAGATTGATGCCTGATAGGAGCTAGACAAGGTAGAGTAACATTGTAGCTCTATGGGAGGTGTCTGTCAAGCTTTGACTACAGTGTTTCAAAACTGACTTTTCCCTGCTGATTGGAAAAAAACCCCTCAACAACAGGGAGCAAAGACACTGGCAACATGCCTTAGACTACGGGTTCTGTCACAGAAATGCCTAGCCTGCCTGTTTTTAACATGACCGTAAGGCGAGGTTGTACACACAGCTGGCAGGGCAGAGAAGCATGTGGGGCAATGCAAGTTTCTACCTGTGGAAGTTGTAATCAAGAGCACAGAAAAAAGCCTCAAAGAGTTAGTTTCAGGGTCTCTGCTGGTGAACTACTGTTTTAAACCTGTGGTTTAAAACTCTTCTCTCAGTTTCTTTTGCTATGTAGTGGTACACCTCTCCACTAAACCATTCAAAAGAAGAAATGAAAGGGAAGGATCACAGGCAGTTTCTAGGGTAAAATTTTCTGATTCTTTTGATATCTCTTTTCTTGGCCTAAATGAATGTGAATAGGTAATTTTCATTAGAAACAAACCAGGACAATAGCAATGAGAACAGTCATCTTCTAATGCTGAGGGGAGGCAAGTAAAGACAGAGATGGCTGACTTTGGGGTCACAGATAGCTGCTGCTGGAAGGAATTTGGTGTATTCATCTTTGTTAGCTATCATGCCTCATCAGGCATGCAAAATTAAAGAACAAAGTCTGTGTAACAGGACATTCTTACAAGTTGAAGGTTTCCCACCATCAAATAAATGCTGAGTGGAAGACCAGTGTCCCTATTCTGAACCCTTTCCTACAGCAACTACTCTTCTGGCTGCAGTGAGTTTCTCATCAACTTTCAAGATTTGGCTTAAAGAAGATGACAAAACCAAACTGGCAGAAAAGTCCCCCTGAAGGGAGTCCAGACCTGAGTAGATGACTGTTGGCTGGCTGTTTCTACATTATGGTCATTTCTTCCTTTGTCCCACATCAAAGAAACATTCACTACACCCATGAAAGAAATAGCTATGATTTTCTCCACTCAAAACCAGAAGTTCTCTCTCTCCCAGTATTTCCCTCCCCAAACCAAACTCACTAGTAGAAATGCCACATTAAAGCTATGTTAGAAGCAACGTTTTAACACTTGAACACTGAAAAGTAACAGCAGCTGAGGTCAAGGTTACTTGTTAAGCACTAATACATTCAAGACTACACAAGATGCACTGGTTTTGCTTCAAGGATCTTACAGTTCATTGAGAAAGTATCTTCTATACATAGACAAGAACTATATTGAAGTAACCACAAACCTGTTCCATTGTCCCCACATTTATAAAGCTTTACAAGCAAACTTTGGCCA
Organism: Galbula dea; assembly: GCA_013399015.1. Classification (NCBI taxonomy): domain Eukaryota; kingdom Metazoa; phylum Chordata; class Aves; order Piciformes; family Galbulidae; genus Galbula; species Galbula dea. The sequence goes on along the minus strand of VWZX01001929.1, from coordinate 491,406 downwards.
GGTAACTAGTGAACATGGGACTTGGCTGAATATACAGCAGCTTGCTTTCCTACCATTGTGTGCTGCTCTAATGCAGTGTAGCTGATTGTAACTGGAACTGGGAGCTGCCCAAGACAAGGATAATTGTGTTAATGTGCATTTGTGAATTTTCTATCACATGAGGTCTTTGATCAGCATCTCAAAGTGGAGTAGAAACAAACCCTAACTCTACCTGCTCTACTAAACAGCTAAACATTAGCTAATAACAAAAGTATAAAAGGACCCCCCCCCCCCCCCCCAAAAAAAAAAGCCTTTAAACTGTGAAAGAGTAAAACTATAGCAGGAAGAAAGGACAGAAGGAAAACAGGAAATTGCAAACATGGTGTATTTCAGCCTGCTAAATGAAAATCCTGACAAATTTTAGAACACATTTTAAAAAAGAGAGGTTCTTCTCCCCCTTTACTCTACCCTGGTGAGGCCACATCTGGAATATTTTGTCCAGTTCTGGGCCCCTCAGTTGAAGAAGGATAGGGAACTGCTGGAAAGAGTCCAGCACAGAGCCACCAAGATGATGAGGGGGCTGGAACATCTTCCTTATGAGGAAAGGCTGAGGAGCTGGGTCTCTTTAGCTTGGAGAAGAGGAGACTAAGGGGTGACCTCATCTGTGCTTTTAAATATGTGAAGGGTGAGTGTCAGGAGGATGGGTTCAGGCTGTTCTCAGTGAAGCCCAGTTACTAGGACTAGTAAGCTGAAGCCTAGGAGGTTCCATGTGAATACAAGAAATTTTTTTTCCCAGTTGAGGTGCCAGTGCACTGGAACAGACTGCCCAGAGAGGTTGTGGAGTCTTCTTCTCTGGAGATATTCAAAACCTGTCTGGATGTGCTTCTGTGTGACCTGGTGTAGGGAATCCTGCTGTAGCAGGGGGGTTGGACTAGATGATCTTTCAAGCTCCCTTCCAACTCCTAACATTCTGTCATTCTGTGAAATGCAGGCATACATATAAAAGTAGTTGAAGTTAACCTGAGTCCCTGCCACTATGAATAATTATTGCTAAGATGTCCCTGAAGTAAATATGAATAAGTAGGTGCCCTGAGAACAGGCAAGAATAGCACATCCATGCACATGTGATGGCTAATTCAAAAGAAGATGTGCAAAACTTTTTACAGAGGTGTTTTTAGGCTACATCACCAGATTAACCAAAAGAAGGGAGGAAATGTGAGCAAGATTATAGGGAATGTGCAGAAACCTATTGATGTGGAACACAAAGATTGACAACAGATTGGTAGGTGTGCAAGGCTTCCCAAGAGATCAGACAGTAAAATGTAGATCCTAGGATCTTAGTGTCTGAGCTTGGAAAGGACAGGGACCTTTAACAGGGTTTATTAGGAAAGGGAGAGGGAAAAAGATCAAAATGAGAAAGAAAATGCAAAGAAGTTTTGTTAATCACAGATAGCAACTATTAGAACTCTTTGGAAACAGCAGAATGGAAAATTTTGGGAAAGGCTTGGATATGCAAGGGAAGAAACAGAATATCAGACTAACAGAGGGGATGTTGTCAGAAGCAATAGACAGTGGCGAAGGCTGAGGCCTCTCTGGACAAACAATATGCCAGAGAGACAAACCAGGACAAGTTTAGGGAAGTCAAGAGCAGGTGAGATACAACCTTTTAAGTCCTCTCTCCCCTCTACTGTGTTGTTGTTATCTCATACTGACCCAAATGTTTCTTCCTGAGGAATCCACCAGCTTCCTCTTCACATTCTACTTTCTTGACTCTTTCCACATGGTATTGCTCTGATATATTCCAAAGAGAAGCTGACAAAATACAATGCCATTACAACTTCCTCTCTCTTTCTGCAACCATCAGTTTCTTACTGGTTATGCCACTAGTCCCACTAAATAGGTTGGTTTCTCCTCACTTAAAATACCTTCATTTCCTTTTGTTCATCACTTTGCACACCCTGCTAGCTCTTCCTTTTCCAAATACTAATTTATTTCAGTTTTAGAAAACTAAATCTAAAAATATCAGCCTCAACCTTGTCTTTGACTTCATCTGACACTACAACAACTGTTCCAGCTGCCTTCTTCAGTTAATTAATAATTAAACATACACTCACAATCACAGCCTGAAGTCGTTTACTAATTTTACCACATACCTCTGCAACTTGTCTCCCATCATTTGCACTCAACTAATCCTATTCAGATTTAGTGCTCCATCTTGGGGCTCTTCACATCTCACATTTCTAATTGCTTCATTGGTATGTCTTGCAGAAGATCCTTCTAATCCCTCATTCCAGCTTTCAGTTTCTTCAGATCCTGGGCCTGGTCCTCCTAATACTTTATCTGAGTAATCTCAAAGGCACAAATTCAATTCCATCTATATGTTGACAGGAAACAAATCTGCCTGTCAACTCCTAAATCATAGAGTTTCTTTACACATAGCCTATTTTAAGGTTCTTCCTATCTACCTGCACAATAAAAAGTCTTGTCTAAACTCCAACAACAATATCCTTTTCTTTGCTTACAAGATAAGAAATTTGTCTCCTTTTACCCACTTAGAGTGCTGGTAGTTCTCAAAGGCTTCCATCTGAGATGTCTCTTCACATCATTGAGTTAGCTAACTTCAAAAGTTAGCACTTTTTTTCATCACATTAAACACAATCTGCTGGTTTTCATTTTTAAGGATCTGTATTGCCTACCTCTGCCCTTTTTTTTTTCCCCTCCATTATCTCTCATTCACTCTTCAAGGACAGACAGTGTATATTAAGACCATTCTGACCTCTGCTGCTTTACAGTTTCTATGTATTCTGCATCTGATCATATTAATCTGTAGTCTCCTGTCTTAACTACAGCTTTAGGAGCACTTCTAGTTCTGTATTTTTTAAGTGCACAGCAACAGCATCCCAGTCTTTTCTGTAGACGTCAATACAAAAAAATTATAAACAAGGAACCAAACAAAAATAATAATAATTTTTTGCAGAGATACCTTTAAGAAGTCTACCTAGAGCAAGAACAACTTGAGGACAACCTCTGCCCCATTGCTCTGTGGAAATAGCATAAAGAGGAGGGTTTGAAAACTTCTGAGTATTTAATAGCTATCTTCAGGATCCAAAGGGAAATGTTGTACTCAAAATCAAACCAAACAACCTTGAGGAAAATTGCCATCAAATGTATTGAACCATGCAAAGTTAGGACTCTTGGTGGACTGTGTTTCTCACATGGGAAAGTACAAGGGAGTATAGCTACCTTTAACTGAGGGTGGTTCTCCCCTTGAATATTTCTATTAGGATTGCATCCTATTGTTCTGCTTTTACCAAAGAATTCCTTTTTCTTGTTCAGAACTCTTTTTGGAACTTGAAGTGTTGCAAATCCAGGGCATCAACACAAAACACTTGTCTCCACAAAAATAAAAGGAAGGAGACAGCAACTAAAATCAAAGTGTTGCTGAGGAATATGTAACAGGGAAGGGAAAGTTTGTCTTCTTTAATGGAGGTTTCTTTTTCCTCAAGAAACAACTCTTAATCATGGAGCCCCCATTCTTTCCAGGGATTCTTCAGTTCTGAAGGTTTTTTCAGACTCTGAGCATGGAAGGGAAGAAAATACTATGTAGTAAAGAAGGGGATCAGAGCATAGGAAAAGGTTTGGAGCAGATCTTGGGTTCTATTGCTCCCTGACTTCTCAGCATCTTAATTCCCTCAGCAATGAAATGAGTATCACATCCTTTAAGAGAGATAGTGGGAAATCTTAGTTAATGCTTGTAAACCATGTATAGATGGTAAGATGATACAAATCATGGTCAAGTAAACCACTAATTTTACATAATAAAGCCACAGTCACCTGCCTTTTCTTTGTAATGTAGCTATGCACAGATTTTCTTCAAAAGCTATCTTTAAATCTAGAAACCTACCACAATAAAATCAACTGTTCTACTAACCAGCCTTGGATATCTTTCAGGAGAACAAATGAGAACATCATTGACTAAAGTATCTCAACAATCTTTCCTCCATAACACATAGGAGTTTTTTCCTGTCTTCTATACTCATAATAAATACACTGTGTTTTATCAGCAGCTTGAAAAAAAGCAAAGTGAATGAGCCATCTTTTACAACTTTAACAGCATATGATAGAAGCTGGTAAGGCAAGGAAGGTGAGGCATGTTCAGCGTGAGAAGAAATGATTTCTATTCGATGTTGCTGCCTTGCTGTGCTGAGCCCGTCTGTTTTATGGAAGAGCCATGGTTCTTTCAATTTCAAACTACTCAAATACAGGACACATCTTCCACTTTACTTGGTTCTGGGAAACTAAGTGAATCACCTGAACTCTTTTATTAATCACTTTGCATCACATTGCTTCCTGAAAACTAAATGCAACTAATATTTGTCTCGTTACACTGATCTGAAATACCTACTCATGAAGAAATCCAACTGAAACTTTCTAATTGTGAAATTATCTATTCCTGTGCAAAGTTCTTGTATAAAATGGATTCTACTTGCAAATCCCATTAAAAAACTCTGGAAAAGTACATTAAACATACAATGACCCCTTTATCCAGCAACTTTTTCATCCATGAGCTGAAGGAACAAAATGGAATCGTAAATGCTAGCTAACATCATAGATGTATGTCATGCTTACAGGGGTAAGTATAAACTACTCAAACATAAAAGGAGCCCTTGATTTCAACAATTCTGTTGAAGCTCAAGTTATCCAGCACTATACAAGAAACTTCTGAGTGTCTGCCCCTGCAGTCTCCTGGGAATTATAAATGAATCTACTTTTAAAATTCTAGAGAGGAACCCAACTTGAGTTTCAATCTCTTTATCATCAAATTTTAAATGGGAAAAAATACCATCACATTTTGAAATAAAGTTTGGAAATTTCTTTCTCTAATAAACCAATCACAGCTATTAGTTTGAAATTTAGAGCTGACAGGTCATATTGAAATTGTGCTCTCTTTGTTTCTGAGAAAGGATACAGATGTGAGTGATGGTACAAATCTCCTTGATGTCAGGTTTTAGACTAGATATACCATTTTGCACAGTGGTATATTAACTTCTATTAACAATTCTAGCTCCTTCCTTTCCTGTCCATTGTTTAGGATATGTGGTGTTTACATGAGGAAGCTATGTGGCTTCAGATCTTTCCACTCTCTCCATCTAGGCGAATTTTGATGGCAACTCAACAAAGACGACTTACATATCAACATTTTGTGTTTCATAGGCCAGGCATGATCAGTTCTTATGGGGACTCCAGTAGAAAACCTCTCAGCTGAAGGAAAACCATTTTGGAGATTCCATTCTATCCCCTTACCAATCTAAAGCCAATGTATATAAAAAATATAATAATAAAAGAAATCTGCATGCAGGTTCCTTACCCCTCCCTGATAGGATGCTAGTTTTGCTTTTTCATTCCTCTTCTCTCCCTCCCTCCTCTATTCTCCCCACACATATCTGTATCAACCCTGATAACCTAGTAAAATTACAGCTGAGGTAATTAAACTCTGTTTAACAAATCCTCCTTCAATTCCAGTTCAAAGCTAGAAAGCAATGTTGCTGTGATCCATTAAATGCTTCTGCTCCTCCCATAAAGGGATATATATGAGAGGTAGTTGAAGTGACTCTTTTATGGACAGGTTTTAATTGATGCAGGATGAAAAGAGCTATAGAAATGTAAGGTATAATTTTTTGTAGTCTACTATCTTAGCAAAAGGTTGTAATTAGCATAAGCCTTGCTTAACATAAAGTAGAATGCTTTGCATTCAACATTTCAAATGCAACATCTTGACAAGATGTAGATTATTTTATGTCAGACATAAAAACCAGATTGTAGTAAAATACTGTGAAGGCAGTCTGAAGAAGCTTTGAAATCAATAGATGACAAGTTACTCAAATTAGAGAGGCCTGACCTGCTCTGTTAGGAACAGCTAGTACATCAGATAGACTTAGTTTTATTTGACCTTAAGATTTTTTTTTCAATTGTTTTCTTTCTGGTGAATTCTAAATTCCTTAAATGTTAAAAGATTTTGTTGGCATTACTTCTTCTGGTCACTTTTTGAATCTAATTTTGTTTTCTACAAGATATAGCGAGTGTTTAAAGCAGAGAGAAATGATAGGAGAGCAGAATGTTCTCAGCACTGCTGGATATTTCAAGCTTGTGACTTATTTGCAGTCTAATTCAATTATTAAAAATAGACAGTATTTCTATATCTTTCAATTCTTCTACACACCAAATCACATAAGCCAGATATTTTCTATTAGGGTTTGATAGCATGTTGTTACTGAGGCCATAAAAAAAATAAAGAAAGAGCACTTATATTTCTAGTATAAACTATGATTAATTTTTATTAGTATGATACACTTATGTATTATAAACTGACAATTTATTTGTACACCTTTTTTTTTTCCTCCCCCCTGCAACTTTAGTAGTTTCCCTTGGTGCAGAATGCAGAATTGCATATGAGATATTTGAGTGTCTAAACCGATGTATGATAAATGAAGTAGCATGCTACTTATACGCTTATCATGTTCCCTGACTAGCAACAGGTTCAGCAAAGGGCATAGCCAGTAAATGAAATTTTCCACCAGGACAATATATCATCACAAGAAATGTATGCGTTGGGAACTTACAAGCTTGCTCCAGATGCGGACAAGGTGCGAAGTGGTAAAAAATGAAAAGCAGAAACAGCATCTAGTAAATTTCAAATTCAGCTGTATTTCCATATTGGCTGAGCCTGGTGCTTTAACTGTTTGAAGTCGTGGAGTTTAGAAAAGAATCAACACGTACACACAAAGTGAGCTCAGTTTTAATGCTTGGATAAACTTCTCTCGTTAGATATCCTATAAATTCTTTTGAGGAAAGAAACTGCAAAGCAACTAGTGAGAATATTTTTTTTTTTTTTAAGTCCCCTGGAGATTCAAAATATCAAGCAACATCTTTAAATGCATATTTCTTCCTCAGAGTTACAGGTTTAAAATCTGCTGCAGGAAATGTTTATCATAACTTTCAACACTCTGTGGAGAGTGCTAATTAAAAATAATAATAAAGAAGCCAGAAAAAAAGAAGGCATGGTATCTGTATATTTCCCAGTGGAATTCAGTTTGTTTACAAAAACATTCCCTAATAAAAATTTCTGACACATAACCATGGAATTCTAACACACTATCAATACTCCTGTTTTCTTGCAAAAAGGTACACCAAATACCAAGGAGAAACTTCTGGGCACTCGGTGGAATCACAGATAAAAATAAATTGAGACTGTCCCACTTTATGGCTACCAGCTTTACAACCTCACTCAAGAAAGATGAGGAATGAAAAAGCTGGTCAAATTCTGGAATTCAGTCTGAAAAAAGCTTCTGAAACTTCTTGAAATTCAATTGCTACACTGCAAGAAATCCAGCAAGATGACACTGGCTTGTGTCTAGGTGGCTGTATTTAAATGCTCGCAGAATCTTTTAAACTGAGTCGCAAATCCTGCTCTTTTCTTACATCTCTACTGGATTAAAATAAACCTGTGGACAGATTGGGCTGGTTTTGTTTTACTGTGCACATTCTATTGCCCTTGTGTTTTTTTTAAACCAGAAAAGTGTCCATGTCTTATCTTTCTCCATGTCACTTCTAACTAGTAACCCTTCTCCCCCATCCCACTCAAAACGGAAGTAAATTACATGTACAGTCATATCATAAATGTTCTATTCCCTGCCAACATATGTTGTGATGGACATCTTTGTTCCCATGGGCTGAATTACTGCTTCCCTATTCCAGAGATGTTAGTGACAAAGAGTCACAAAGAGACACATGCAAAGGAGTAATATTTCTTTAATGAACCAGAAGTAGCCCCTCCCGTGGACACAGACTTACCCTGTTCACTCTCTAAAGCTGTATATGGCCTTTCCTAATGGCAGTGCTGACACGATTCAGACTGGAAAGAGCAAGAAAGACTCTCTGATGCACCATGCCTCCAGAGAGAATCTGTGTCACATTCTCAGGCTGGCTCTCCCAAGGGCTTCATTCGTCATCCCATATGTTTAGGCTTTCTGTTTTCCCCCTACAATAGCAAAATCCTGATCTGACTGAAATCAAAGGAAATTTTACTATTCCATCCAATGGGACCTGGACTTCCCTTCGTATTTTTGTTTAATTCCAGGCTTTCCTGATTTATGTTCTTTGGCTTTATGCTTAACATTTTTGTACCTCACCACCTGATTGGATTTACCGTTTCTCTGTCCATCTCAAATCCAGATTTCATTTTCCTTTTGTGATTTTCTCTGACCTTTTATCCTTATAAGACTAATTTGGAACCAAATTTTCCTGCTTAGACAGCCTGCTGTTTTTTGAAGCACTTTGAATCAGTCTAAAAACAAACAAAAGGCAATGAGAGGTTTAAATGGACAGACTTCAATAAAGCCCACGTTCTTTTTCCAGAACATGAGGCTAGACCTTGTCTAGACATAGTCCTCTGGAGATTTAGCTCTGAATTCCTAGTTTCAGAAACAGCAATCTAAGAACTAACTAAGTGAAATTAATTAATTTTGCAACTCAGAGGAAAATGAGACCATTCACTGCAAGTCTTCAATTTGTGTCCTCTGCCCTTTCATACAAGTCTCATGATTTTTGCTATGCCTAGAACAAAAGACCTCATCTGCTTGGTTGATGTCAAATGTTGAGGGTTTATGCACTGTCTGGTAAACTTTGTCAATGAGCAATGACTGTTGTCTTCCAGGTGCAGGCTGCCTCTCAGCACTGACATAGGGAGATGCCACGGGTTCTGTTACCATTTTTGGAGTGCCGGTATCTTATGTACCAGCTCTTTGTGCCACTGTCTGAGTTCAAACACTCAGGCACTGTTCTGTAGTTCTAAAAGCCAAACCTTCTTATTCACTCACAAAGCAGTTTCTTTACTACTATCCCTCTATTCTTTTCTTGCTGTGTATCATATCCACCCTTTTGGACTACCAGTATATCTTCAGCGCCATTTGTTTCATCTTGCCTTGTTGGACGGGTTGTAACTTCCATGAACACTATCATCCACCCAGTTTCTGTTCTTTCTCCTAAAGTCTTATGTTACCCAGTTTTGTTTTCTTGTTCCATAACAGTTTTTGTATTCTTTTGTTTAACTGATCAAATTGACATCCTTGATGGATGGTATTTATCCTTGGATAAATACAAGGCAATATAGATCTTGTTAATTTTCTTTGTGTTTTACAGAGAATAAGCAGACCTGCAGTTAACTCTGATGTCATCTTTTAATTTGTCACCCATCTCAGGAGTATGAATGAAGACAATTGAGCTTCTGTCATGACATAAAGCAACATGCACTACTTAAAATATTCATAATGTTGTATCATGTTGGCAGAGATAAAATCTTTTCGAAGGACTGTAACAACAAATGATTTCAGTTGGTAATGGAATATGTTTCTTTAACTGTTTTGTACCTTTTTGCTCTGCTATTTCAAACCTTTCTAATAGTTTGCTGCTTCTGAGACAAATAATATACTCACCATTATAAAACATACTATTCCATAAATTGTCATGTGGAGAATCACAGGGTCTTAACTCCTACATCTGGTTTCAAAAGCCTGGATACCTTTTCCTTGCAGTCTATATGACACTGTGGTCTCTAAATGAGCTATTTAATACCTATTTGGCTCCTAAAATTCATTCCACTGTCTTCCTTAAAAAGTCAGCATTCTTATCCGTCTTTGACACTTGTTATAGGTGTAATTAGTAAGCAAGACAAAGCAACATAAAAACATCACAAGCCTATGAGAAATAAGTGCTAAAAAAAGGAATAAACTACAAAATAAATTCTCTGTTGCAGACTGTAGAAAAAAAAATGAGTTACCCATATGAGCACTGTACATTTCAGGCACATTCCAGGTTCATGTACTATTCCAGCTTCTACATTCCTGGGCTGCATCAAGGGGAGCGTTGCCAGCAGGTCGAGAGACGTGATCCTCCCCCTCTACTCTGCTCTTGTGAGACCCCACCTGGAATATTGCATCCAGTTCTGGAGCCCCCATTACAAGAGGGATATGGGGGTGCTGGAGCAAGTCCAGAGGAGGGCCACGAGAATGATCAGAGGCCTGGAGCACCTCTCCTATGAGGACAGACTGAGAGAGTTGGGATTGTTCAGTCTGCAGAAGAGAAGGCTCCGCGGAGACCTCATTGTGGCCTTCCAGTATCTGAAGGGGGCCTACAAGAAAGCTGGTGAGGGACTTTTTAGGAGGTCAGGTAGTGACAGAACCAGGGGAAATGGATGCAAGCTAGAGGAGGGTAGATTTAGATTAGACATTAGGAGGAAATTCTTCACCATGAGGGTGGTGAGACACTGGAACAGGTTGCCCAGAGAGGCTGTGGAAGCCCCATCCCTGGGAGCTTTTAAGGCCAGGCTGGATGGGGCTCTGGGCAACCTGATCTAGTGAAAGGCATCCCTGCCAGGCAGGGGGGGTTTGGAACTGGATGATCTTTAAGGTCCCTTCCAACTCTGACAATTCTATGATTCAACTAAATATTTAAGCACTGATATTTCCAACTCTTTGAAACTTCCATAGATTTTTCCATAAAGAGCTCTCCTTTTCTACCTAGCTGAAAATGGCTAGGACCTGTGTCAACAGCTCTACAGCACAGACCAGGCCTGGCCTTAAAGAGCTCTCTTGTCCATTTGGAGGGCCATGGGAAACCATCAGAAGCAGCAAACACAGTTAATAGAAGATCTATCTTTATGACCTTTTCTAACTCCCTGAAGGCAATATAAGGAATAGTCAACCTGTAGTATAGTAGTGTAAGGAACCTGTATTTATGATACTACAGTATTACCTTGTTGTTTGTTTAGACAAAAAATAAAAAGGTTCCAACCTGGGCCAGCACTCAGTCTTTCACTGTTCCATGTGATCAAAGGCCATGGACCAATATTCCAAAGTATATCAATAATCCTTTCTCTCACAAGACTGCAATACCAACAGACATACAGCTCTCTTTACATTTTACTTTGTGCTTGATTAACATAATCTTGATTTTAATGAAATTTTTCTGTTGCCATTTTGACACCAATCAACAATTTATTTTAATAATACAAGATTATCCCTGTTGTTCACCCTCAAAAGACAGTTAGATTATATGCCCCAAATGTATGGATATTATAGGATTCATATACTTAGTTAATGGAGGGTGGGAGCAATGAAAGACAGAGAAAGAGAACAGAATAGTCAAAGGAATTAGACCTACTCTCCTATGTAAAATAAACTTCTCAGTCTCTAAAATCCTACAAAAATTAAATTATGTCAATAAAGATTTGGTAGCAATTTAAATTAATTCCAGTAGAAAGAGAGTCCACTTAAGTAGGGTCAGGAGGAAAGACAGTAGAAAAAAATGGCTTTTGTGGTTCATTTAAAGCACAGCCTCAAAAGTAAAACCTGCTGATTGCAAGTACTATGAGTCTGAGGTTACATGAACTTAATATTAACTATACAAATCAGGAACTATATGATGAAATGGATCTCTTCATTAGAAAATCCCCAGCTACTCTGTGGTCTGAGGAGACGTTATCTGATCATTCAGTGATGTACTTGTGGTTTGTAAAAGTGAGGACCCTAAAGATCATCAGAGCCAAAGTCTCTTCCCTGGGGCCTTTTTGCTCTGCTGACACTTACTGAAAATCTACTAGCAATACACTCTCCAGAGCAGTAATCATTAACTCATTCAAAGTCACAGGCACAAGAGTCTGGGGTTAGCAACTATTAATTAGTGTAATTATTCCCAGGATGACAATTACCAGCTGCAGGATCCACTTAACATCTATTCTCAAAACTTGTCTTTCTTCAATGCTAATGTTTCTAATAGGTTCATTTACCACCATTTACTGATTATATTCACTATGGTATATTGTTTCAGATGGACAGGATGGAAAACCAATACCTACTATTGACCTTTACAGTATCCCATAATTAGAAAGGCTGCTCCTACCATCATTAGCCACATCATTCTATTGAAAAGCATATGTACTCTTTGTGATAGACTGGTGATGTCTCTCTTCTTTCTAGCATGCTTACAAAATTAATTTCCTGGAGAAATAACATGACATGTTTCAAACTATATTCTTCAGTAACACTCATTCAGAATAATCCTTTACATAGATTAGTTGTACAATTTGATGTTTAAGACTATTTCAGTGATGTGCACATGGTGTAATTTCAAACCTGATTCTTCAGTGTTCATTAGAAAAAAATAACAATGAGAAGAAGTGCAAGTCTACAGCCTGAGTTTGCTTGGCTGTCTCCAAATCCTGCATGCTGCTGAGCCATATTGAAACTCTGTGTGGTTCAAAGAAATTAGAATGTGTGGCAGGCATTAAAATCAGACCTATATAGTTTCTAAAGCAGCTGAGAAAAATAAATAGCATAAATGTAGATTCAACTGCTTAGGGAATCTAAGATATCTCTCCTGTGAACAGAGAGGTAAGATGTCCACAAGAATCAAGATTTAATAGGACATAGAGCTGACTCATTTAATTACAGAAGGACACAAGCATTTCATGGGAAGATTTTTCTCTACATTTTGAAAACTGGAGGTATTTTAAATCTATGATGGGACTAATTTTGTCAGTAGATCCTACTGATTCCAAAGAATATTAATCTTATTAATATTAATCTGCCAAATCAGAACCCTACATTTCAAAAAGTGTAAACTATGAAAAACCAGAAGTTGTCATACATGGAGATGACAGAAGAAGGAAGATTATCTGTTAGCTAATCTGTAGTATAAGAGTTCCTCTTTCCAATACCAGTAAAGTCTGGATTATTGAAATGGGAGAAAGATTTTCTAGTACAAAAGCAGAACAGTGCAGGGAGTATGGCATTGTGTTATTCTGACATGTTTCTCTTTCTTCATTCTCCAAGAAGCTGACAGCAAGAGCAATCAGAGATGTCATACACTGAGTATCAGACTGCAAAAGGGACAGAGGAACAGAAGCATGGCAGTAGTACATTTTCTGGAGAAGCTGTAATTCTTTACTCTTATTATGCTGATGAGACACAAATCAAAACAGAAAAAAAATAAAATTGAAAGCTGTTTTAATAAACTGTGTTTCAGAGTGGTAACATGCTATTTTAGCATATATTTTAAAGGGGTTCCTGGACAGTGCCTCAACTGTGCAGGAGTAAGTGGAAGCAGCAGTGTTGCTTTTAAATGTGCTGCTAGATTGTATTTGTGAGCATTTGATGTTCTTCTTTAATAACCTCAAGTAAAAGGCTGAATGAATTCAACAACAGTAGCTGAAAAAGGTGCAATGAGTCATATTATAGGAAAATGGAGAAAAGGATACAGGACTCTCCACTGAACACAATCCTATATTGTAGGCAATCTGTGATAACACCCTTTTCATTTCAGTTCAGTCCCATAAAATTACCACTAACATTACAACTCATGCAGAACACAGATAAATGTAAAAATGTCACAGAATTCTTCCAGATGGGACTTTTAGTTCCACTAGATCACCATCTACTTTTTTACTTGTCTAATATTTCATTACAACCTTCCATAAGTTAATTTTCTTTCCACTGACCATGTAAATCACAAATCAATTTTCATTTAAAATGCCTGACTACAGATTGCTCCTGAAAGCTCAAAGCATATGCTTCAGTGAGCTCTCCAACATTCTTAATGCACATTAGAAAAATGTTGTGGTTTTAAAAAAATCTTTTTAAAGGAATTAATTTTACATTAAAGTCTGGCATGAGACCCAAGTAGAGGTAGTCTCCTTTCCCTCTCCTCACCCTGTCTCTAAAAAGCAGGTACATTTTTGAAATGTAACTGTGTGTAGAGCTAAGAGTCTTTCATGACAATGACATTTGTTCCTACATCAAAAAATCAGGCAAAAATATAAACTGCCTTAGATTTGCAGAAAGCAGACATGATTACTTCATTCTTTATTACTTAATTCCCTACTGTAGTCATGTGCTTCTTTGGGAGAAAGAAGACAGAAAAGGAGGAAAGCCATTCACAGTTCAGCTACTGCCTGTGCTTTATTTGAAATATTCTTTTTCTTGTATTTTAACAGAACCTTTGTTTGGGCTAAAATATATAACTGAATACTGCTAATGTTACTTACAGAAGCAGCCACCCTAAAACCAATGGGATATGATTGTGAGACAAAGAGGATTCAGCCTTTAAAACCATCTATAAGAAATGTTTTATAGGCATGGTCAGAAACTATCCTGAAACAGTATTCACTGAAATGTTCCTTTCTTACATTAAGTTAAACATAGTGCTTCCACCCTGCAAATCTGTAATCATACAGGTGGCAGGCTGGACTTGGGAAACATGCTTGCTATGGCTGGTTTTGCTACTGTCCTGCTGAGAAACACAGAGCAGTCACTTCCCTATTTTGTGCCTTAGTTTCCCCATTAGTGAACAGTGGATCATTAAAGTGCCCCCTTTTTTTCATATTAAACAGGACCACTTAAAGACCTGACCTTACATGTGCATAAGCAGAATCTGTAAGAGGCAGGAGTGACCACATGGTCATTTAACTCTCTTCATAGGTAGAATACATTTCCTCACATCAGGAATTTCTGTGCTGTTTTTTCTCAGATTGTTTTCACATGTTCTTTGTACTTGAGAACCTCAGCTCCAAACCTTGAAGGACAAATATTCCAACAGAGTAACCTGCTGTGGTGAGAGAAGGAAAGGTTGTATCTGCCCTTGGAAGACAAAGGAATTGTAACCCTTTCTAACGGCATGACCCTAGATCACTGAAAGTGCAAGGAAAAAGAGAGGCACTGGTCCTTCTGAGTCTCTTTCCTGATCTGAACCCCACATGCAAGCCTTCCCTCCACTCTCCTCTGCTTGCCTGGCATATCCATATTTATCATGTCTCCCTCCACCTTTGGGATTGTCCTTCCATCTCTGAAGTTCACTCCCTATCCTCTTTTGCACCACTCTATCACAGCTCTTAGCAAGACAGCATAGCTTTGAATCCCAAGCTCTTGAAGCACTCTGACATTGGGATTCTAGCTTGGGGGTGATGGAGAGGGTGTCAGTTTAAATAAGGCTGAGTGCTCATGACAATTGAAAGTAGTTCTGCGTTAAGTGGGGATCTTTCTCACCATGCAGTATGTCAGTGCTGACCACTGACATGGGGGAAGGGAAAGGCTCTTGAGCACTCTCTGTAAACAGGGTCTTGCCAAACCATTTACAGGTTAGAGTCAGCCAAACCTTGAGGGTCTTCACATAGGGTTTTTTAAAACCCAAACTCCCAAATGCCAACAGGCCCTCAAGCATCACATCTAATGTGAATCTGCCTCACTAAAACTGAGGGTTGAGGGCCTCTGGATTTGGCTCTGTGCTGGCATATCACAGTCCTCACTTAGAACTGACCACTTACGTGGAACAACGATAAGGAATTACTTCAACTGTGAAGAGGCACAAGGAAAAATGTTTACTTTGCTTCCTGATTTAGAGAAAATCCATCATCTAAAAAGGAAGCTATTCACAACAGAGAAGTCTCTGAAAACATCTCTTGGTAGTCACTGGAATCATTATGGGGTAGGGACTACTATGAAGATAACCTCTCTTGTCCTCTAACAAGACTTTTAAGGTTAACCTTTAACTAAGAAAACAAGTGCTTGGTTGGGTTATCTGATCATTCAGTAAAAGACCCACAAAAAATAGTCATTGTGGGAGATGCCTGTGAGTTGCTTCAGCTAAGTTGACTAATTTACTTTTTTTCTCTTTTCCATTTGCCTGGCCAGCTAAGGCCAGAAGTTTGTGCTTTTGGGGTTTTACCTCACTTGTGTTTCTTTTTTTTCCAGTCATATTTCTTTTAGTGTTTTTTAATTCCATCAGCAATGCACTGGCAAATGCCTCTAATGATCAAGAGGTGAGCAACCAGAGAGGAATCCAAATCATGGTGGCCAGAAAGCACCTCTTGAGCATCTTTCCACTAACAAGATCCTCTACCTAGTTTGTGAATTTCTTTTTGTGAGGAGTTTCTGTTCCACAGCTACTGGGTAGAGGCTTCTGGATGAGGAAGCTAGCTGAAGTTTAAAAGGGGCAGTAAAAGTATATAAACTTGCTCATAAGTATAAGCTGGGATACAAGAAAGAAACTATCTGAAGGCATATTAGAAAAAAAGGAAAGCAAAGGCTTCTCATGAAAACCATGCAATCTCCTGAGAGTCTTTTCAACCACCCATTTTCATGCAATTCTGAGTACTTCTTGAGGAGGAGACTACCATCCATACAGAAAACATGAAGCCTATGTTTCCACTGTGAATCACACACTAACAAATACAGATCAGAACTTCAGATCTAGATGTTTACATGCCCATTTCACAACATTCCGTTTTCAGCATTTTGTCTACAATTACTAAATAGAACTTTACAGCTGCTGGTGGCTAAGATCAGAGATGCCAAGTTACATTTAACTCTGTAGGTGCTGATAGCAGAGACTTATTTATTACCTAAGCCACAGAAAAATTTGCTCTGGAATGCAGCTGGCATGCACCTAGAGCAGCACTTCTAGTTTAGTTTCCTCCAAGAGAAATCGTGTGTGCACATGGTCAAACAAACACAAAGCAAATGGTGAAAAGAGAGGGATTAATTTCAAGTCTGCTGTACTTCTCTGAACAAAAATACTTGAATAGATGCAGCTTGCTAAATAATAAGATTCATTTTATGAACAATGGCTTACCTCCTGCCTTCCTACACCACTTCAGCAAAAACTTTTCCCTTATTAATACCAGTAAGTCTGCTTTTCAGCCCTGGCTTCTAATCTCCACCATGCTTTTTACAAAATGATCAGATCAGGAGACAAAGAGAATGCAAGTGGAATGTGACTGTGTATAAATTGCTCTGTATTAGAAATCTCATCCCATTCCGTTATTTACTTTTCTCTAAGTAAGATAATTATGTTTGTATAGGTATAGGTATAGATATAGATTAGATGTTACATTACAAAGCCACAAGGGTTCCTGATCTTGTTAACATGATGGTTGTCATAGTTTGTTTTGTTTTGCATGAGCAAGAGCTCATTACTGAGAACCCTTGTCATTCACATCGACTTGCATCTTCTAAATGGAACATTTCTGAAATAAATGGCAGGACATATACATTTCAATTCAAACTGTACCTTGGAGCTTTCCTCTGACTGAAGTCAATGGGGCTTCAGGACAAAGAAAGCTTTATAGCTTGTGTTTTCACAGGCACACCCTAGTCTCCTGTTCAGTCAGATTTTAAGGAAAGCCAATAGTGATTTTCAAATAATTTTGCTTTCAGGCATTATTTCAGCTGGTCTATTTGGCTACCTTCTGTACCAGGGTACCTGCACACTTACACTCTCCTAAGGCTCAAAAGATGCTCTAGTTGTCTGTATTCCTTGCAGTGCAGTAGGATGCCATGATGCAAATATACAAGCCTCAGCCTGCCTCAGTTAGCCAGAATGGGTATGGTTTGCTGTGCAGAAGAGGTGAACTAAAAAGAAAGTCTCACGGCTGGGGAGGGTAATAGCAGCACTGCTTTTGCAGCAATCCCCTGCCAGGCAATCCACAGACTGACACTGATGGTTGCTCTGGAGGGAGTCACTTACCCTCCAAGCTAGAGGTAAGATGCCAGATAAGCAGTAGCTTGTAAAAAGGGATTAAAAGAGAAAACCAGGGGGAAAGATTAAGATAATTTACCCTTGTATGCTGTATCCATCATAAATCCCATTGTCAGTACCTATTGTTCAAGTACCTGACAAACTTTTGTTTCTATCCCCTCCATAAAAGCCTCCATCTCTTGGAAAGCTGTGTACCTTTCATGGTTTGATAATAAACTGGAAGTGAGTAACAGTGTGATATCAAAGGAAATAAAACTCCAGTTGCTATTGCTGCTGGGGTTGCCTTCTGAATGTGGCTTATACAATATTTCATCTGTGCTGACACCTTTCACTCTCAATTATTTGGCTGCTGTCAAAACAAATCAATCATATTATAGCACTGTGTCTTCATGTTACCATTCCACTGCAAGTTAGCTGCATTAGCTTTGAAATATATGGAAGTATAAAATTTATATCTATTATTTATTTAATACAACTTTCTCCCTTGTGAGTTATCTCACAAGCATAGCAAACTCAAATTATCTGATGTCAAATGTTGAATATATATAAATACCACTAAGAAATTTTAAAATAATGGCACTCATGGGAATATAAATGCATGAAGATACACTTGGTAAGTCTTACACTTAGAACCAATGATGATATTCTGACAAACAGAACAAATAGTATATGTTTTTAATTTTGGTTGCAACTGGCCAAGTTGCTCTTATTAGATAAATGTAATTTCATAAGACATAACTTTGAACTACCACTAGTGCTAAAGCAGAGTAAGCCAAAGATTTAAAGAACTTATTATGTTACCAGTAAAATGAACAGGGGAAAAAAATTTCAAAAAACATCTGGGACTGAGGATTTGTAAAGATGCTACAGTGCTGAGAGGAGAAACATAATCTTCCTTTACAGTTCACAAGCATTGATTTGGGAAACGAAAAGCTAAATTCTCAGAGAACCTGAAAGCAATTGCTCTCTTCAGATTGTTAGACTTTTTCAGTTTCCAGAGAACATGTACAAAATTTGTTCTTGAGAGGTTTTATCCTTTTAAAAATAAACAAAATGAAAAAAGCAACTCTCAGGTTGCCAATAAGTGAATTTCCTGAAAATGTACTGCTATCATCTCCTAGCTTTTTAGACAGGATTCATGTCCTGTTACAACTGCCTCTTCTAAAATACAGAAGCCCGATGTAGCGCTGGGAACATTACAACAAGTTTATCCAGATGTTTACCTCTTGTCCACTTGTTACTGCTGATGAAATGGGAAATCAGCCACACAGTACAAAATACATTCAGGAATATTTGGGTTGTGAACAACTTTAAAAATGCCCAAGCTGAAATATACAGGATGGACAGAAACGGTGCTGGATGAAGAAAGGGACTAAAGACTGATACAGAAAGGGAAAGATTTTCAAGGATCAAATTATGTAAGTCCAAATCATCAGCATTGACTTGAATAGAATTAATTGCAGAAGTCAGATGAGAAACTTGTCTTTTTGATGGAGATTTACTTTTAACATCACATAATTTACTGTAACAAAAAGCAACTAAGTGAAAGAAGAGTAAGATATATCAAACCTACAGTCAATGAAGCTTAAAAGCAATATTCATGTTAAAATAAATAAGCAAAAAACCTTACAGCAGGCAATAGTCTAAGAACCCGTATTGAGTTGGATCTTACTAACCCTGGTGGAAAATTCCAATCCTTCTATAGTCTGGAAAAGGTCTCTGTAGGTCCCCAAAAAAGGAAAATTAACCTGATTATTTCAGCTACTGAAAAAAACCCCCAGCCTTTTTTAGGTCTATGAACTGGAACAAGACTTAAGAATTTAGGATGTTTAGCCAACACAGAGTTATGTCTGAGGAGCTCAAGGCTTCTAACAGTAGCGATTTAAGCCACTTTGAAAGGAAGCATAGACCCAACTATCCACAAATTCATTTACAGGTGGGAAGAGAGCTGCAGAAAACATGAAAGAATTGTCTGCAATCACTCAGGACATCTGGGGCAGAGCACAGAGCAGAACACAGGTCTCACGTCTGTGCTCTCTGCTACATCTGTCAGAGCAATAGGCTTGTAAGGACGAAACGTTCACAGAATGAAAGCAGCTTCAGGGATCAGCAGCAAAACAAGACTGAGGCCTGAAGATCTCCAAGGGTACAGATTTCTACCCAAAGGACATACAATTGCAGAGTGGTCTGAGGACAAGAAAACTCAAGGACTTGTTTCACTTTCTTCATTTCTGATGCCACCAGACAGGTTCCATTCCCATTTCTAGAG
This sequence comes from Galbula dea, assembly GCA_013399015.1. Lineage (NCBI taxonomy): Eukaryota > Metazoa > Chordata > Aves > Piciformes > Galbulidae > Galbula > Galbula dea. The sequence goes on along the minus strand of VWZX01001929.1, from coordinate 471,572 downwards.
CAATTTCAGTGCCAAACAGAAAGTAAGGTTTTAGTAAGAAAGTCATAAAACACCTTCAGAACTTTTCATGACAATTGAAAGAAAAACAAACAAAACCAAAAATAAGAAACCACACCAAAACAAAACCACCTCCATAAAAAGAGGTGTATGGTTCTGTGCACAGAACCACACAGACTTTGAAGAAATTTCATTAAAAAAAATTGGCTGCCAGGTGGTTAATTTGTATGTTCCATGCATTCAAAACTGACACTATTAAAAATGCCTGTAAACCCAGCTGGTCAATAAAGACTTTGTTGTTTGTGTGAGTCCCTAAATATATATGTGTTTGATTAAAATCTCACTGGTCTATCAGGAACAGAAGTTCATATCCAGGGAGTTTTTAATACATGAATCATAGGGATTTTATTAATACAAACACCATAGAAAAACAAAGGAAATTAAACCACAAAGACTATAAATGTCTGACTTAAATCCACTAAGGCAAGGAAATTAAGAGTGAAGGCTACAAATCCAGCCTGGTAATCCTTCTGCAACTCATTCTATTGCAGTAAAGAGTCTTGGATCAGAATATGAGCCATATATGCATATACCATATAGATGTACCTACTTATTTGCATCTGATCTACTAGTGCGCATAGCATGGATGCTACAATACACAGGTGAGGAGCAGTGTGACAAACACTAGCTGGGTTTTTCTCTTGCATTGGAAATTTCTTGGCTTTTGTAAGATTACAGTAAGTTAAGTGCTTAACATTATTGGAATGAGTTTTCTCTACATTAATTTAAATTGTCACGGTCTAAATTCAAGAAGAAGATTAAAGGCTCCTGGAAACAGGTGCAAAGATATACTTTAAAAGCAGCATTAAAATGCATCCTTGTTCTGGTTGACAGAAATTTCATTTATAATCCTGCATGCAGAGTATTCCTGCCAGGAGCACTATCAGTCTGAGACAGGGCTGAATAAAGGGGTTCATTCCCAAAAATGCCCAGATCTTGCATACCAGTCATGCCACAACTTCTAGCCTAAGGGTCATGTCTGCTAGAGGATAGTTAACCAACAGACTCTTGATGGAAACTCTGGAGGGGTGCAGACTGTTTCTGTCTTTTCCATCTGCTTCTTGGCAAACAAGTCTGGAAACTTAGACTGCCAAAACTTGGCCCACAAAGCTTAAGTAGGTGTGAAGACTTTGATTTTGGAATTAATTTTTGATCCACATCACCTCCTTACTCCTCACTGAGGAGAAGCAAAACCTCAGTAGCATAAAAACACCAGTAGCAAAAAAATAGGCATGTCTGAAGTCTATTTTGGGTGGAAGTCAACAAGAGAGCAGACAAGCATTCAGACTACTGCATTTTAATGCTTCTGATGACAGGCCTTTAACTTATGGGGTAGAAAAATCCAAACAACAAATAGCTAACACACTGGGAGTGATCAATAAACAACTAGTAGCTAATAAAGCCCTGAACCTTTCACATTCCCCCTGTGAAGGCAGCAATTTGCCACCAAACAAGATGAGCAATTAACATGGGGCCACAGCATTCCCACAGGAGAAGCCTTGGCTGTTGGGGAAAAAAAACCCCAACCAACAACCCAGTCAAGTAAGATTCTTGTAGTACTACCTTCAAAAAAACAGGTTTTGCCCTTTCTCCCAAAAGCAAAAATTAGGCTTCCCAAAGAGTATATTTCCTGGGAGATCAGACAGAGACACAAAACCTTCTACCTAGTCCATCTTTAGGGAGCTCTGCCTATCACTTCAGTTCCCCTACAGTGCAGTTTGGCTAGGATACAGCTGTAAGCCTAAGAGAATCTGCTGTAGGGGCTGCTAATCCACAGGCACTCTATTCGGCCATGGTGCTTAAGGATGCACAGATTTCTCCTATCTCTTTCCATGTACTAAAGTAGGGAGGTTAGTCCTAGGGGGTGGCTAACCCCTTCTTTGTGTAACTGAGCCCTTTGCAGACACTGCATTATGTGCAGCATTTAGGCAGTGATAGGAGTATTTAGGTTGAGGGCTTCACAGAAATTGCTAGCGAGTGAGGCTCCTTTTCGTGGTGGTTGTCATTCTTGTTCTGGTTATGTTAGTACACTGCAGAAGTACCTGGGAATAAACTATTCCTCTAAGTGAAACATCATTTTGATTATTACTGACATTGGTGCTCATTAAAATACATAAGTGAAACACCGCCTTTCTGTAGACTCTGAAAGCTATTTCATGTTACTTGAAGGGGAATACAAATTAATAGGGACTGCATCACTTTAGTTAAAAGGGGAAAATGTTCTAAAAAATTGGAATTTGGACTCTAGATCAGTAAGAAATTGAGGTTTGTAGTTTACTTCTTTTCTGTCTCTTTTTTGTTTTTCATCTCTCTGATTTCTGATTTATAATGTGTGTATACATGGAGGAACGAAGACAGAGCATGTTCACTTTATCTGTTGCACAGTTAATGACACAAACCTAGGTTCAGATGAAACAAAATCTAATAAATGCAAACAAAACTTTGTTCTCTTCTTGTTACCCCTGTCTTTACTTAACAATCACTTTGACCAGTCTCTGCATAAAGGTTTTTGTTTATTTATTTATTTTTATTTTAACCATCATCTATGTCTATTGTTACCCCTATCAGTGTATGGCTGTCTCCTAGCTCTCAAGATGTTTAATATATTTCCACTTCCACTGTATGGCAGCTAAAATATGACCTCCTGCTGTTTAAATAATGTCATTTAATGATTTCATATTTTCAGCCATGCAAGGCTTCCTTTCAGCACTGAAACCTTTCACTAATGATTTCGGGAGATAAGTTTGTTCTCATTTCTTTCAGGACTCAAGATTAAGAAACTCTGACTTGGAAATAAATTATCAACATCTGCTTTAGGAACAGTGTAACAGGTAGTGGAATTAAAATACACAAAGTTTCAGTGCCACATTGCTAGAACCTCCAACTTGCTGATCTCTTTCAAAGTTCAAGTGTCATTCAAGCTCCTTATCAGTGGAGATAATACAGAACATCCCGAGCTGGAAGGGACCCACAAGGATCATCGAGTCCAACTCCTATTTAGGCACAGGACAACCCCAAAGTCACACCATGTTCCCAAGTGCAATGCCCAACTGCTCCTTAAACTCCATGAGAGTTGGTGCCATGATGGCCTCCTGGGCAGCCTGTTCCAATGTTCCACCACTCTCTGGGTAAAGAAGCTCTTTCTAACATTCTGAATTTCCCCAGCACAGCTTCATGCCGTTCCCCTGGTGTATCTAAAACACTGCTGTGCCTTTGCCATGTGATCTAATATATTTGGGCCAACCCTTTGCAGAATGTTTTCCAAACTGTTATCTGTGGTGTCTGAGTGGCCAGCAGTGAGATGGTAGGCAACACTGGGCTAGTTTCTTCTCATTTCAAACATGCATACTATACTAAAATGATAGATGAGATACATTAACTTTTTAGGTAAAACTGCTTTGGCTGTCATGAAAAAGTGAGTGATACGAGAGGAAAGACTTCAGCAACTCTTCAGCACTGGAACAGCTTCCCATTTCTCAGTGATTTCAACAGGAAATCAACAGGGTTAAAAATTCTATTAAGGAAACAAGACAGAAGAAACTCAGCCCCCAGAAAAGGTATCTTTCTGTTCAGATGTACAGAAATATTACATTGAGACATAAAAATCAGATGGGTTTAAGGAGAGAATGTCTTTCCACGAATATCAGCTCCCAGGCATTATTGAGTACTCTGAGATTAAGCAACTACTAGTCCCTTGGAGAGACTCTTGAGAAGGATTACTAAAATTAAAAAAAGAACTTCCTTCCCCCAAAACCTAAAGAAATCTGACCTGTCAAAGGAGATGCACCAACTGAAACTATTCAGCCCAGAGAAAAGTTTCCTAAAGACAGAAAGTTGAATATTGATGAACACCATTTGGGATGATAAGAAGAAAGCTGGCACAGTGTTTTCTGCATGAAGTCAATCAGGACAGGCCAAGAAGCAATGGACTAAAAGCAACAAAGTCAACACCTTGTCTTTTAGGGTACCTGCCTCACTTCCCCCCTTCTCACAACCTCACCACTACTATTGTGACACTTCCAAGATTCTTTTTCTGGTTATGAAAGCACAGCTGTGTTCCAGTTGAAATTCTAAAACATGGTGAGGGTAAAAACAGGTGTGTAATTTTTGCATGACAATAACATTCTTGGGTGTTCTCTAAAATCTTATCTTCAGTGGTTTTAGTGAATTAAAGCAAGAAGTTATGGTTGTGGATTTTATCGTTTTCTTAAAGAACTGTTGGTGGAAAGCCGAAGTTCTGTAGGTGAATTTGTGTTATGTTCAGGGATTTCTATTCAGTCTACAGCTGATGGCTCTGTACTGATACCAACCCTCTGGTATCTCAGCAAAATGTATTCTTTGCATTTTTCTTGTGAGTATGAAATCTGTTTAAAAGGAGCCAAGGAAAACATGTTATTGTAAGTTTCACAGCGAGAATTTCCACATTCACCTTCCCTATGTTCCCACACTTCTGTCTCATTTAGTCAAGGAACAGATATGGTATAGCAGTCTGTATGGCAAATGACATTGGGTAATGAACAGAAAATAATCAAGTATGCATCAAGAAAAACAGATTTGAAAGACACTTGAGTCTAAATCTCTTCACTTACAGCAATAAAATTCCTGTTGACTTAACAGTGGATCGGGGCTGGAGAGCAACTGAACAATTTAATGTAAATACATCTGAAACAACCCCAGATCTTATTTATAAGCAACTGACAATTGAAGAATAGGCAATTTCACTAACTAAGTTATAATGTGTGAGTAATTTCCATATCATTAATCACTCTATTATACCTCTCTCTGGAATTTTTAAAGAAACACTTGTTTTCTCATTTTAAATACTTAACACATCTCTGATATTATTCCTGTCACTGAATACTCTTTTCTGTTTCCACTTGCACGGGTTTTCTTTGCTTTATCCACTCACCCTGAGCCACCATGAACCAGACCTGAAAATCCCTGAGCAGAAAATCAGTCAAACTCATATGTGGATCACACCATATGTTGATCAGTTTAGTATGAACCCAAGTACTCCTTTAGATCAGAACTTTTCTCGATTCATCCATTACTCAAAAAGTATTTGGGGTGTCTTTTGAGTTACCTAGCTGGAGCAGTCAGTGATGAAGAAGTTTAGAAGTTTACTGATGAGAGAAGAAAAAGAAGGGAGAAGACCAAGCTCACAGGGGCTGTGACATCTGTGCTTGACTGCTCTGAAAACTCAGAGACATTCATGAAAATATGTTCCTTCAGTTCTCTATGACACAATGAGGTTTAAGAGAGAAGGCAGATGATGAGTATAGTCTGATTTTGCCCCCAAAGGCAGGAATTACCTAAACTGTGTTGAACTATAAGCTTCTATGAGTATACCTATAACAGTGATGGCTACAAAACAGAACATACATCCTGTGGTTTTCTTTCAAACACCACAAAAAACAGGGAGCAGAAGTCAATAGGATTCAATGAAACTGATAGTACACAGCTAAAGATGTTCTCTAGTAACACAGCATTCTTACTCAACTCCTACCTTTATTCAAGGATGTATTGGGTATTGGGCTATATAAAGAAGCAATAGAAGACTACAACTGTGATTCAGTGCTCTTCAGAGCTATCTTGATCAAGATACTTTGCTTCCTCGTGTATCAGTTTCACTTCCAAATTATGAGGGCAACGGCACTTGCTTAGAGGATCAGAAGGGAAGGGTTGAGAAGATGACAAACAGCAAGAGAATTAAGTGAATTCCTGGGTTCTGCTCCTTTCAGCTACTTCATGGAAGGTGTGATCGTGTTCATAGACAGGGAACTGCATCTGATGCTCCAGGAAGTCCCTATATGATCCCATGTTTCTGTCTACCAGCGAAGATTATAGAGGAAACCTTTTCATCTGGTAAGGTCACTGCTTGCAAAATTTATTTGGCAGCAGTTACATCTTTTAGCTAGCAATTAGACACCCACAGCTAAACTAAAGAGCAAAGGTTGCTTGGCTTAATCCCTACCCTCCAGCTTTGCAGCACAGGGTGAATAAATGACGTAAGAACTTCACGGGCTTATGTTTATTTATAATACTACATACCCAGCAACTACAACCTGGAGCACTCCAGAGTAGAAGGATACATTTTTATAATGCCTATTTCTTCATTAAGATTTCATCATCCACCTACACTAAAAAGCCACTTCCCCTTCACTTTGTTACAGCTGCTTTTACCTACTCCTGTTCCTGCATTATTTTTTTAATCTCCAGCTCCCTACTTTACATGCACTCTCAAATTTTAAACAAGCAAAATTTGTGCATTAGTGTGTCTTTTTCATCTATGATTTATGAATGACAGGTTCTTTGGTGCAGCTTAATGGTATGAGAGAGACATTATTTTAAACATTAAAGTGAAAACCATTTACAACTATGATAAGAGAGGTCTGTTGACATTAAACTTTAAAACATGCACAAGGTAAAGGCAAGTAGCTGCTCCAACAGGTGAGAGTACTCTGTGTGCAGTTTGTAAGGGAGTTTGTTCAACACATGAGCTGTCTCTTCCTTTTCTCTGTTTCACAACCTGTAGGATTTAGTGCTTTAAACAATTCTGGTAATCAGCAGCCCTCAGAGTCTGATAACTAAAAAGTACTCAGGACCCAGGGCAGAGGATTCATTTTTAAAAATTACCATTCCATTCAAGGAAAACTTTTTCCTACCATTGACACCAGCAAGAAAGAAAAATAAATACACAAACTGAAAGCTAAAATTTCATTTTGACACTTCCTGCTCACACCTTTATCACTTTCACACTGGACATTTACTTCCTTACCATCCTCTTCCTTTAAAGTTCTATTGTAAGACATTGGCTAATACTTTTCTTGCTATACTAGGTTCAGTTCTGTTCAACAGCAACTGCTGAGAAGCAATCAACACAGTTAGGAGTCGTAGATAACCACATCTGTATTTTATGTCATATGTGTTTGGAATGAGTACTGTTTCTAACAGACACCTCATTGACTGAGCAGCAGAGAATACTAGGGAAGAAAAGGGATCTTACAGAACTGCTTTTCAGGCTGGTTTTAGACCACAGAGAGATTTTAGCAGATATCTTGGGGTACAACTATCGCAAACATGGTACAGCTCAGACAACAGGGAGCATAGATGAACTTTTTTGCTTCTGACTTTGGAGTCATTCAACTCCTTCAACAGCTTGGACAAGGACAGCAGAATCTCATTGATAAAGCAGACCACCCACAGCAAGAATGAGAAGGCACATATGGGCCACTGATGGCAGCTGAGAAAACTCTGATTTTATAATAAAAGGGGGGGGTTTAAAGTGATTTTTAAGCAGCTACATGTTTTCAGTTGTCCCTATTGATTCAGCTAGCCTAATCAGTAGTGGTGAAACAGAATACTTGTCTTCATGCTGCCATTTGAAATTTTAAAGTGAACTGTGAGTAGGGAACATTGATCACTGTTGACAGAAAAGCCTAATGAAGCATACAAGTACTTTACATTACTGACCCACAGAATCTAAGACCCAGCCTCCAATCTGCTTTATAAAAATGAAAACATCCTTTAAGTATCTCTCAAGTAATCAAAACCAATCCAAGTATTAATTTTCAGGACACACCATAAGCAACATTTTGCTGGAGAAACAGATCACTCAGTTTAAAAGAGAAAGATAAAGTGAAACAAAGAGGCAAAACAACTTCTTAGAAGAAGGATAAACGTGACTTACCTTGTAGATTTTGCAATGGCAAAGTCATGATGCCTCCTGCTGCAGCTGCTGCTACCAGCCCTTGGATGTTGGTGAGATTTGCTGTAGGTAGAGTCAGGACAAGCCCTTGTTGGCCCCCCAGCTGCCCAGCCATGTTGAAAGGAATAAGGATCGGCTGATTCAGGGCTGGAGTGCCTCCTGGCATCACCCCTGCTACTGCTGAGGCTAACTGTTGGGCTGTCAGTAATGGCTGTAACAAAACACAGAGAGCAAGCCCATTTTACTGTGCATGGCTCAGTATTACACACTTGTATCTCCTCTGGCTTGGGATCCTTTCATGTTCCATTACATACAGACACTGCTTCCAGTATCTTAAAGAATATATTTTCACAAACACAGATAATATGACAGACTTGACAGGCTGAAGCTGTAAGCCTCACAGTCATGTAGCATGGTAGCAATCCCAGTTGAATCTAGACTGGAAAATTCATTACATGTGCACTGAAGACAATTTAGGAACTCAAGAAGGCCTAACTCAAGTCAGCTTCTAAGTACCCATATTTTGCTCTAAGAAAATAAATACCTAGCATACAAGATAATGAAATGCCTTTACTAACACAGTAGCTGTGTGTGACAGGCAGAACTGTCAGAACCAACAAGGGTGCCTTAAAATTGCACAAGCTTTTTATCATGAAAGTATGATGTGTACTTCAAAAATAACTTATAAAAGAAATTCAAACAATTTAGTCTCCTAAATATGCAAACCTGCTTAGGTTTAGTTTTGGAAAAGCATAAAAAAATCTAATCTTTCCAGGTAAATAACTTTCAAATCACAATACACACATGCTCCCTGTCTGTAATACTAAATGCAGCCAAATAGAATCACATTTTCTAGTTTCACACAGATAAAAAATAATCAATCACAGTTATTTACTTTTCATCAAATTGCACATCTCGATTAGTCAAAGGGAAAAATACTGACCTGAGGTCCAACAGGGAATGGAGGATGGGACTGACTGGGTTGGTGCTGGTCTGCTGGGCTTGTGTCAGGCAGCACTGTGTTTCCTCTGGCCTCTGAAATCCAAAGAGCAGACTGACTTTAATATCAAGCCTGGGGACTGCCACATTACCTTCTACTCTGATGTCACATAACATCAAGCTGAAAATGATATGTTAAAGTGCTTTATCAATAACTCAAGCACTCAAATCACTTATCAGCTGCATAAATTATGCTAACATTCATTCAGAGCAGCCAACTCATTCAAGGAGCTACAGAAATCTGACAGCAGTGAAACTGAAGCTATCATCAACCTAGATAATGTGGGTTGCATTATACATCAATTTACATACAGTACATGAGCACTCTGCCTGCGTGGGAACTGCATTTTTTACGCCTAGGTGAGCATCAGGCAGTCTAATTTCTGAGAGCAAAAATTATCTGCAAAACAATCAAGTCACATCTACTTTGTGTCTTAATAAAGTATTTTCTTTTGTCATTTACTGAAGCAGCAAAGGCTGTAACTGTGAGCAAGAAAAAGGCGCTGTGAGAACTGAAATGCTGAGATGCTTCCAAGTGACAGCTTGTTTTCTAAATTGCATGTGGGGGACAAGCAAAATTCTGTGAAACCAAGGATTTCCAGCATTTACTGAGGTGATCAATAGCCAACAATCGAACTATACGCTGCGTGCTAATGGCTTACTAAGCACAGAACAGAGTCCAGCCCTACTGGATATAGCTGAAGTCTGCAATACAGATGTGGAAAGGAAAAAGAGCAAGAAAAACATTCTACCACAGAATCATTAAGGTGGGAAGAGACCTCTAAGATCATCAAGATCAACCATCGACCTATCACCACCATGCCCACTATCAGTTGTAAGAAGGTACCAAGACGTTTTTAAAACTACGTCCAATCCTCCCTTTCGACTTGCATTGATTTACAAAGTTTTTCAGTGCTGAAGGCATGATCAGGCCCACATTTAACTGTGAAGCAGAAGGAATGACAGCAAGTATCAAAAGTAGCTACAAGAGTACAAAGCTCTCTCAAAAAGAAAAGCCTGGGACTGGTGTCAGGTCTCCTGGCTGGTACTATAGCTCCTGTTCTGTTAGATTTTTCTGATGAGTGGTTGAAATTCTGTTCTAAGTAAACCTTCATGAGATGCTTTTTTCCAAAGTTTCTACTATGAATAGCAAGTGCAGGGTAATTCAGAAACTGGTTTTGGCACACACTAGTGCTGAAAGGTAAAAGGATACAATTCTGTCACACTTATAAATTTTAAAGAGGGTATTATCAGCTCACTTAAAACAAATTCGTCTATATATTCTCCAAGGAGACAAACTTATAAATAATGGAAATTGGAAAAAAAACCCCATCACCACCAACAAATAACCCAACCACAACCACAACCTTCTCTCCCCACCAAAAAAACCCAAATCCAACCCACCAAAGGGAAAAAAAACACTTCAGAACATTAAGGTACAAATAAATACAAATATAAATATGACTGCTGCATATTATTTGAATTCAATCTCTTCAGCAAGGTGTCAATAGGATTTTAAAATAGGATTAAACAATAAATGTGCAAAGTTATGCAGAAATCTGAAAATCTGATTAATTTGTAATACTTTTGTGTAGTCTCAAAAAGTCAGAAGAGGACATTGCTTTGGGAATACTTGTAAATGGTCTATTGAAATATCTGATTTGGAACTAATAAAAACATACAGATCTGCTGACATTTTAGAAAGGGAATTCTATAAAAATATGTTTGGCATTTTAATGACCAGTGTCATTTAATAATAAGAATAAGCTGACCTACTGTAAGCTGTGAGAACTCCAACAATTGCCTAATAACATGCAAACAGAGACCCAGTCACTAAATTTTTTATGTGCAATTTACTCATCCAAGTTACTTGAAAGGAAAGAAATGTAACTAGATACATGAGATTCAATGAAAACTGCTTTTATTTTTTTTCCCAAATGCATTACAATCCTAGTGCTGCTGCCATCCCTAAGACCAAAGAATTTTACCTTTGGTGATTTCCACATATTGTTATTGGGGTTTTTTAATCTTCTCATCACAGCTGTATCTATAAAATAATATTAGATCAAAGGCTCAATACTAATGAATATAACACTCCTCATTAAGGTCAAATCTTATAAGTCAATTTTGTTTATGCAGTTTTAAGGGCTGAGAAATTTGTCTTTGTGTGTGATTTAATTAATATTCAAAGAAGCTCCTGATAACCTGTCATATCATTAAATTGCCCTATGAAATCTTTGGAAGAACAAAACTGGAGTCAAATAGTCATTAGAATTATATCTTATAGCAATGACTACAGCCTGAGCTCTCAGGAAACAAATAAGAACTTTTGAAGAAACATGGCTGTGTTTTAGTGGGTTTTTTTAACATGGTGCAGTTATTCTAAGAATGACTGTTTTCAGTTATCTGTACTCTAAGGATTTTGCAGTATTTCATCTCACAAGCTGTATGTAGTACAAGTGGGTTACACAGGACCACAAAGTCAAAATTAATCACCTTTCTTTCCTTTTGCTTTGAGCTAATTGGAATCACTTAAGATTAACATCCCTTTCACGCAGTCACTCATCGTAGCTGCAGTATTGTTTGATCTATCTGCTACAACAGCCACTCAAGAGTCAAGATTTGTTTCCAGATGCACTGGGCTGGCAGTAAATACAGTGAAGTGAAGATTTCAGGGTTAAGTTCTCTTGCATCACACACAGTGACAGCATTTGTTCCTTGCTGTACGCTATCTTCAGTGAGATGCATAGGTCAATGCTCCCAGGAAGGTGAAGCAGAGCACTAAACATTGGTAGAAATCTACTTTTCCTTTTCTGACTTAAAATGTTGACTGGGTGTATTCCTCTCATTTCAGAGGATCTGAGGAGTCAGGAGAGCTCTGTGCCACAGCTGCTATTCCTGATTCACAGACCATTGGAAAAATACCTTCATTAGGTCCATTGCCCTAAACTGCAGTACACAATCCCCTCCACGATTTTTCCCCTCTAATGGCCTTTATTTGGGAGTTCATTAGTTCCAGATGCTTGAATGACCTTTGCAGGTAAATTATTCCCCTGTCCAAATTCCAGTCTTCACTAACAAAAATGGCCTGTCAAGATCTAGCCCTGGATTTTCCACTTGTTCAAATCCAGGCTATCCTCCAATGCTGCTCAGCTTTCTATCAGGGAGGTGCATGGCACCAAGGAACCAGGACTCATAGCAGTCCCTATGGAGCTTGAGAGGCCACCAGCAGCTGTTCTCAACTGCACTTTGGAGAGCCTGTACTCTCATTACTCCAATTGCAGGGGCACAAGGGGCAGGGAGAAGGCAGTAACAGGACACCTTCTCCAGAAAGAGAAGTATTTCTCCTGGACACCTTTTGCCTTCTTTTATAAGTGAGTGCTGCCATCATAGCCTAAGTCAATGAGCTTGCTCACTAGTAGCCTATGATCAGGCAGGAGTGCTACTGCCATGCTATGGCCATGACTGTAGACAAGGCTTTAATAATTAATAAGTGGTATTCATCATACGTGATTCATCATAAATTAATTATAAATTAGATAATACATACACTCACCTCTCATCCCACCAAGGGACTGGAAGGGCATGACACAATAAAAAATTGAAGTGCACTGTAAACATTGTAAAATAACCCTTTTAAAGTAAAATATTATTTAAAATAAAGCTAAATAAAACAAAGGCAACCTCCTTTTCTTATCAAAAAGGAAAAAAAAAATTCCAAAACCAAGCAAAAAACCTTGTTGAACAACACTTGGTGCAAAAATGAGATAATCAGGAGAGGAACATCAGAAGGGAAAAAAATTTCACATCTCAAGGCCTCTGAGCCTCATATAAAATTACAACTATAAATGCACTAATTATAAACAGGCTTTCCACAGTTTGCTTCCTTTTTGTTTCTTACACATCTTCAGCAACACTACAGGTAATTCAGTTCTAAATGCCTTCATCTCCCAGTGCCTCATGAGAGAGAGAATGCACTAATCCCCACTTTACAAACAGAAGAACCTGAATCTGGATTCTCAAATCAGCACCACTTAGGCACCTAGAACTCCAGCTGTAGTGACACTGTTTAGGAAAGCATGAGTCACAGAATCATTAAATCATTAATGTTGTAAGAGACATTTAAGATCATCAAGTCCAACTGTCACCACCATGCCACTACATTGTCCCTAAGTACCAAATCTATCAGCTCTTTACACCTGTCCAGGGATGGTGACTCCACCACTGCACCAGGCAGCCTGTGCCAATGCTTAACCACTCTTTGTGGGAAGACATTTTTCCTGATATCCAATCTAAACCTCCCTGGTGCAACTTGAGGCCTTTTACTCTTGTCCTCTCACTTGTTACTTGGGGGAAAAGATCAACCTCCAACTCGCTACAATCTCCTTTCAGGTAGTTGTATAGAGAGATAAGGTCTCCTCTGAGCCTCCTCTTCCTCAGTCTAAACAACCCCAGTTCCCTCAGCCACTCCTCATAAGACTTATCCTGCAGACCCCTCACCAGCCTTGTTGTCTTCCTCTGGATATGCTGCAATGCCTCTATGTCTGTCTTGTAGAGAGGGTACCAAAACTGAACACGGTATGGAGGTGTAACTTCACCAGTGCTGAATATAGAGGGACAATCACCTCCCTGGTCCTGCTGGCCACACCATTTCTGACCCAGGCCAGGATGCTGGTGGCCTTCTTGGCCACCTGAGCACGCTGCTGGCTCATGTTCAGTTGGCTGATGACCAGCACAGAACTTCTCTCTGACTCCTTGGTTGCTCTATGCCTACCAGCATCTCTGGCAGGGTGAACCTCATCCTGCCCAGCACCCTGCACTCAGGTGCACTGTCTGTCCCAGCAGTTCTTGTCTCACATGATGTCCAATGCTTGCAAGGAACCTGGAGCTGACTGACAAATGTGTTTATACTGAAGAGCATAATACCCAGGATTTATGATGGACTGCACTAAATGTGTACCTCCAGCTCTGTCCTGAATCTCCTGGTTCACCTGCAGATGTGTGCTTGTGCCTGCCCAAAGGCACGATGTACACTGGCATCTCCTCTCAAACCCTGCACCAAAGCTCACTCAAAGCCAATGCTTCAACCACAACATAGGACTAGCCTCAGCAGGTGATCTGGATGTAAATAACTTCCTTGTAGTCTTCAGGAATGAATTCAATGTGTCTCATATTTGCATCAGAACCAGGGAGATACTGAGCCACCTGTCTTTAGTTCTCGGTGCTTTGAAAAAACAAGCAGAAACAAAGTTAATAATAAAAAGAAACAAGTAATCAAAAGGATACATAAATCCTTGAGATACTCATTTAAGCAAGTATTTTAAATGAATCATCATTAATAAAAGAACCTAACATTTCAAGCAACAGTTCATATTAAAATCCTTAGCTACAGTACCACAATGTGACATCAAATTGCTTGTATTTATCTCTTAGTAACTGTAACAATAAGAAATCAAGCGTAGATGTCTTTCTTACTCATTGAGCCAACTCATAGTAAAGATACAGCTGTAAGAATGAAATCATTAAAGTGAAAATGCTGCCTGGGAGGAAAAAGTTTTACATTTTTAAAACTAATGAACTAATAAAAAAAGAGACAACTTTTGAAAAGAAATTAAATAGACCAACTAATAATATTCAAATTATCGACTAAGGTGTGAAGGTTCATCATCTCTTATTAAAGTAACTCAGCTCTTCATTAAATGAACTCTTAATTATCAGCAGTTATACCAGGAGCAATCTTGCTGAACAAAATTTAATAGCTGGAAGAAAAAGATGCAGCTAATAATGAAAAAGAAATAAAACAAACCCAAACATTCCCTTCAAACAATCCTCATTCAACCACAAAGAACTATATTGTGGCTCTTAATTTTGCTATTTTCATTTTCCTGCTGCCTCAGAAGTTTGACAGATAGGTAGGAAGACTTTCTGAATCACCTCATCATAAACCCTTAGCAATCAGATTGCTACACAGAATTTCACCAACACATCTAATTTAACAATACTTGCAGGAAAGAAAATTGAGATGCTATGCTGAATCTGTCTTACATCGCTATTATCTTATGGTTATCAGAGGATAACTTTTCTCTATCTCAGCAAAGAAAACCAAGCTGAGAAATTAAATGAGAATAATGAATTACCCACAGAAAGGTATGAATTTAAGTTTGGACTTCTCATGCTTAGTTTTAGTAGTCAGATATCTCTCTTCTTCCAGTCCATGACAAAGATGAGGCTTGCAATCCACTCATCTGGACCTTATAAAACTTCTCAGTTTTATAAGTATCTAAGTATCAGCTTATTCCACAGATTTTCACGTGATTTGCCTTTTCCTGCCAACCTCTACTTCAGTTTCTAAGCTTTTAGAAACCTTTATTTTCTAGGCAATGATTTCAGCCTCACACAGAATACCAAACAAGTAGAGATCTGAGTGGGCACAGAATTATCAGCAGCACCTGTTAACTCTGAAACCCAACAATGTTGCAATGTCAGGATCATTATTTTACTGTTCAGTCATTTTAACACAAGTACCATGCTTATCTTCCACAATATCAGACTGTCACAACTTACATAACTTTCCCTATAAATTTTCCCCTACCTATGTATAAAACTCTTCTAGATTACCTTTAAAAATGTTTGTGGTGTGATAAGGAAATACCATATTGATCCAGCATATTGACATATATGTCAATGTAATATCCTGAACAGAAGAGCTAAAAATCCTGCATACAAAATGGATTGAATTGGACACCAGAAAGAATAGAACAGATTTCCTTTACTGACTGTATCATTCAGTACTTAAGTAAAATCCCACAGTTTTATACTTATCAGAAACTGCCACACAGTTGCTACTGCAAAGCTACCAAAATCACTGCAGAGCTCAAAATCATTCTGCCAGCAAAGCAAAAAGTCTTGCCTTTGCCTGGTCCCTGGGGATATTTTCTCCTAAAGGATCTTCTCCCAGAAGACACATACAGTAGCCGAAATCACTGTGCTCATTACCTGTATGCACAAAGCTTGGCTTGTATTTATGCACCTGCATCTTTCTGGATCAGAACTGGTAATATTAAAACTCCATGACTGTTTATAATGAAAATCAGGCTATTAAAGTCAGTCATGCTATAGAGGACTTCTCCTGGGCAACCACCAGTTATATTTACCACCAAACAAAATGCTACAGTTCCAAGACACAACAATCACAGACAATGCAAAACCCTGCTCTCCCAACTGCCTTAAATTTTCTTCTTTCCCATCTTTATTTTTGCTCCTATTTCAATGGTTTTTTCTTCTTTCTCTTTTTCCCAGGTGTTTTTTTTTTTTTCCTTATTGGTGTCTATATGAATATTATTCCACTTCAGACACTTCATGGGAGAAAAGCAGTGTCACTACTGCAGGAAAGGTGAAGGGATATAATTGCAAAAGTATGTTCTTTATTCAAAATAGACTCATTCTACTTTTCTCCACCCCCTAAGTTCAATGCATAAAAATCCCTTGTTAATGGTGCATACATTTTTTATGAATTGGACCTTTCATATTGAGAATTCTAGTTTCTTTTACACTGTATGCATTAGCACAAATATAATCACATTAAGGTCACAAAGACCCTATCAGTTTTCCCTGGATTTATACAACATTTCATACTCACTGTTTGCTGTTAGTGCTGGTGAATGCAATGATGATAAAGGTTACTTACCAGAAGATGGACAGTTGAATGCATTATTATTTCATGTTGGGCAGCTGATCCCTAGCTAAGAAGGGCAGGAGGCTTCTCTAAATTAAACTTTCCTTTCATTCCATCCCTGGAAGCTTACTAAATGCCAAAGAGTGAGCATGTTAAAGAACATCTATTTTGGAACAACTGCTACAGTTTGCCACCTTTATAGCTAACTAAGATTTCTTTATGACTTTTACAGCATTTATCTACGCATGCGTTTTTATTCCTAACAGGGCAGAGGGAAAGCTCTCCACAAAAAAGCCCAACTCTTTGACACTCTTCTGATCTGAATCCTACACCCTCTCTGAAATAAGGTAGACTAAGATGATATCTTACAATGATACACACTGCAGTTTGCCTGGAGAACCTTACACAATTTACACGTTATGGGGTCGGCTGCTGGCACTACGGGCAGCTGCAAGCCAGGCAATACATGTGGACAGCCTCTGGTGCACAGCAACTCAGGCTTCTGGGTGGAAGAAAAGGGTAGCATGTCTGACATCTTTTCCTTTTTACAAGATACACTGATAGACTTACTAAAAAAGGATAGGGCACAGGTAGGTGGCTGATGACAGAAATTTAACTCACAGCTTTGACACCTTCCAGGGACTGAAAAGGAAAAAAACTGTAAGGTGGAGAGGGGATGAACCTAGTGTCCTACCAGTTCTATGAGAACCTGTTTAGAAATTCAAATCACCTGGTTCAGTGAGTGAAGAATATCCAGTTAAAAGGGGAACTGTTCAGTTAAACCCAGAAAAAGCTCCTGGCACTTAGATCTTTAAGTGTTCAGCAAAATGCACCCCACAATATATGTAAACTCCTACTGGAGTGTCCTGACCTGCAAGTATGGTCAAGCAACAGTGGTTTATCACTCCTGCTACTGAGTTCACTGTCTGGTTTCATCCCTGTGGTGTCTTTAACAATTTCACACTCTCTGCTGTGGTCTTTACACAGCCCTGTGGGGCAGCTCCATCAAGTGTCTCATTACAGGTTGTTCAGCTGTTCAGACTTTATTGAGAGTCTTGAAAGAGCTGTCCCACAGAGCAGCATGCTGTAGGAGTCCAGCGAGATCCAGGAGGAAACCTTAACAGTGGGGGCAACTCTGTATGCAGGAGAGCAAGCTCCTAGATCAGACTAAATCACAAAACTGGTAAGTCTACATTATAAACCTATTTAGCTGCACATGTACCTTCAGAAATTCCTAGCTACAAAAATTCAACAGCCCTCCCCCTTCAAAAGCAGCCTGTGCTGTTTGATATCTACAGCAAGTTCTCATGATGTGGCTCAGCAGGGTGAGCCATTATTTCAAATGAAAGTCTTGGCTGGGAGCTGCAGAAACTCATGGTGTGTATACCTCTAGATCTTGTATATCCTGAACTGAATTAACTTTTGACTCTTTAGTATTGCCTGAAATCAACTGTAGTGACTATTTACAAGGAGCTTTTGCCAGGAGTTCCCAAACACTTTATATTCATCTGTTTTTAAAGAGCATTCAGCCTGCTGCCCAGGTGTTGCAAGGTGTAACAAAAGCTTGAGCATTGCTATACCAAGTTTAAAACTCACCGTGAGGGCTTTTGGTTCCCCCTACAAATATTCTTCCCATTCCCTTCCTCCTCTGTAGATCAAAAGCTAAAAATATAAAAAAGACCTAAAGAACTAGCAGTCAGCATTATCATCCTGTCTGCCTCTGGAATTTCAACAGCTATTTACCAGACAATGATACTGAAACACTCTGCAGCAAGCACTCCGCTGGTCTTTCACACACTAAAAATACTCTAAAAGAGATCTGCAGGGAAATAAACAAGTGGTTTACAAACATTTGGATACTGTTCCCTGTAGTATCTTGATCTTGCCTTTATGTGAGTCAAACTCCCACCGGATTTAAGGTGTGTTGGATTAGTTCTCTAGGAAAGGTTTAAAAATACAGCAGAGGTTA
Source organism: Galbula dea (assembly GCA_013399015.1). Lineage (NCBI taxonomy): Eukaryota > Metazoa > Chordata > Aves > Piciformes > Galbulidae > Galbula > Galbula dea. The sequence continues at coordinate 453,164 of VWZX01001929.1, read as the reverse complement.
AAAAAAAAAAAGGCTTTACAAGTAGCAGGCATATATCCCAGGACAGTCATACTGCATGAAAGATCTCCTGGTTAGTAATGCCTTGTCATGGCAAGACCTCTTTGTTACAATATGCCACGCAGGGAGGGAAGAAGCAAAAAGCTTTGCCAAATAGCAAGTGCAGGCAGCTTGCCTGAAAGAGTGACAGAGGGCACTGCGATACACCCTAACAGGATTAAGTTATAGGGAGTATAGAAACTGTTTCTAATCCAGGAGAACACTTGTGTTCATACATACAGATATGCCTCTCTCTATATATAGATACATATTTTTAAACAAATTATTTTCCTCCATCCCTTTCATTTTTACATTATTGTTCTGTTTATTTTTTCAGCATTACAGTAATTGAAAAATATCTACTGGTAAAAGATGCTATTAATTTAAGTGCATTCATAGTGTGTTATGTCACTAACAGACTTAGGTAACATTATTCTTTTATCCTTTTTAAAAAGCATTATTTTATTGTCCACTCATTTCTAAGATTTTACTTCCACTTAAAGTCAAGTAGAGTGAGGGCTTTGCAGAATTCTATTATATTATTGTCCTGTCATTATTCTAACTCCATTACACAACAACACAAACCCAGCATCAGCTTCCATTTGTCATATTATTTATTTGGAGGATTATGTCAGATCTCAGGCTGTGTGTACGTGCCTACTAAACATAATTTGGAGTTGGGTAAAAAGTAGTCACTGACTCCTTCTAAAATGTTATTAAAGGAAACTTTTAAAACTATTCTGTATTTCTGTAAAAGCTCTGACATCTGATTTTAATCCATGCAACCCTTTAGAAAAAAACCTGCTAAATTTACAAAAATTAAGACAATGTCTGGAAGTACATATAGACAAACAGATTTGAACTTTGTTGGTCAGGGAGCCACACAGCTGTGCTCACATAGTGCTCCAAACACGTACACTGTGTGCCACTCTCACACAGCTGTGTTGCTCCTGGGCAGAAGCTGGTTTGTGTCTGGCCACAGTGGAGCACAGAGGACCTGGAGCAAAGAGGACCCTGGGCTCACCTTTCCTACATGTCAGATCTTTTGGAAACCAACAGATGGTTCGTCACACCAGATGCACTTTATGGAAGCAGATTGCCACTGCTTTTAATATCTTCTTCTAGTGCTGCCAGATTTGAGAATATGCAAAGGACAGCCAGAGTTGGTTTGAAACAGCCAACACCTCCACCATTCATTCCTTATGGCTGTCATAAAGGAAAGAAAGATCAGGTGCTAATCTGGCAAAGACAAGATATATGCTTAATGCCAAACTGTCAGGCAGTTCCTATGAGGCCTTCAACAGCTCTTTTCATCTCACAGGCAAAGAGCATTGTTGGGCCCTCAGAGCTTAGAGAAGTCCTGGACCAGAGAAGCACACCAATTAGAGTGGTTGCATTGGCAGGTATTGCCAGCATGCAGCTTCCTCTAGTCACATTCTTCTATCATTTGACACTGCCCTATCTTTAAGGCAAACTCATATCAGACATGGCATAACATCTGTGCAGTTTGGCTCCAGAGCTGCTTTTCCTCCATGTTGAATGAATCTGTGCTCAGAGGGCTGGGATAACTCTTGCTATCTCTGAGACGAAACCACTGCACGTCTTCCTTGCATCCTCACATCACCACAAAAAGCTCCTACTGTCATCACCCTGCCTCTCCTTAACTCTATCCACATACTGGATTACTGAAGAACTCCTGCAGGGCATAATATTTCCTGACTACCAACTATACAGTCCCAAGTGAGGTTCTGGTCACAATCAGTCATTCCATTGACCATCACCACTCAGATTACTCCCCCTGTTGTTCTGTAGGGCCTGTTGATTATACAGATGATAATACACTAAACAGATTTCACTCAGCAAGAGTTTGAAACTCAATCCAAATTGAAAGCACTAAAAATCCCCCCCCAAAAACTTATATCCATACTTACCATCTTCTCAGTTAAAATAGTACTTAAAGAGCCTCCAGTGAAAATCTAGCACTGTACCATAATATCTAAGATTGACATTCATAAAATAGTTGTACAGAGAAAGCAGGATGCAGTTCATTTTATTTCAGTTGCAGTGAAGCAAACCACTTGTAGTTGTTATTGTGCTTCACACGTGTACTGGTATAACAGCATTGGTTTTACTTAATGTTATTCTAATGACTTTCCTGCAAAGAGCATTTGTGGACACCACAACTCCCTAAATGGTAACAATGGATAAACACAGCTTGAGCAATGCAGGTCTATATTATTTATGAAGTTGCAATTCTCCTGTAAATAACCCAGTTGTTAAAATGATATGTATCTATGTAATTGAGTCTTCTGTATACAAATAAATAAGGCTTTATTGCAATGTCAGAAGTTAACAGACCAGTCAATAAAATCAATAACTCACTTTTTCTTGCTTATATATCTAACTTTTCTCCACCTTTCCTATGTCCTCTGTTTGTTCTGGTTACATATTAACACTCTGAAGGATATATAGCTCTTATGATATTGTTTAGTAAATGGTAGTCTGAAGAAAAGTCTGAAGAAACACCTCCTCAACAATTTAATGCTCTGCCTACTTATTGTGTACTTTGATATATACCTGCCTGGTACAAATCAGGGAGAAAGAAACTGTCTTGGTCATACATCAGAGTGCAAGAGATTCTTAATGTGAATGACTACGTGAAGGTCTGAGTAAATTAAGTTCATATTGATAAATTTAGCTAAAAGTGCTCCAGGCCATGAATACATTATCATACAACCACTGCCAAAACAGCACTGCCAGATTATAACACTGTGCTGTTTATGCCTCTGTGGTTACGGTTGTGTCAGCATTTTCATTATGCTCCCCATTTTTCAAGTATTTATAACTGGGCTGTAAAATTTGGCCTGAAACTTGGTGAACCAGAAGCCAGATTCTACAAAAATTTATTCAAGAAAGTTGACCTTTTTATTTCAGTGGGAGTGTTTCCAGTGCTAGATTCTGTCAGATTACAATCCAAGGTCAAAGGTTATGAACCTGGTTGGTTTATTTTCTTCATGAAAAGTGGATCTGATCCCTTTAGAAATATTCTTTAGGAAAAAAAAAAACCCTCATGATATGGAAGCACTGAAAATAAGGCTTGATTTTGTAATGTGATTAGGTCCCTAACTTGATAATCTCTTATTTTCAGTACTTCGAAGAAGGAGAAGAAAAATTAACAGCAAAGCTGCTGCAATGTAAAAACTAGCCTTGGGGCATATGCACTAAATATTGTTTCACTAATTACATTTTCTTGTGGGTTTTCATCTGGGATCTAGCACACCTCCTCAAAAGCATAAAATTGGGAGTACTCCAAATGAGCCATTCTCATCTATTAGGAACACAAACACGCTCCAGAAAAGCTCTCTTATTATGTATGCTCCATACAGGCTCTTCATTCAAAAGTATTTTAACAGATGTCATGCTGGATAAATATAATGGCTCATCTGAGGCTTACAAACACTTTACTCACATTAGAAACAAATTTGGGCAGCATTTTTCATATTGAGTTAAGTCCTTAATACACACCCACAGGCTTACTTAGACTTATAGATACAATATCTTTTTCTTTTGTCTTCCTTAGCTAGCTGAACACGTGATCTGTTATCAATGAAAATTTCCCTGTTCTGATACTGCTCTCTTGCTTCCCTGCTGAAATATTTCCTAACTCTGTATTTGGCTTTTGGATACAATTACTTTGGCCCACTGCTGAATGAGGTGGGTGCCTTGGTGACAGATGATGCAAAGAAGGTGGAGCTACTCAATGCCGCCTTTGTCTCTGCCTATACTCTTAGAGACTGTCCTCAGGAGCCTCAGACCCCTGAGCCCCTAGATAATGTTAGGATATTGGAGGAGCAGGACTGGGTTAGGGAGCAGTTAAGTCATCTGGACATCCATAAATCCATGGGACCTGATGGGACGCACCCATGGGTGCTGAGGGAGCTGGCAGAAGTCATTGCCAGGCTACTCTCCATTGTCTTTGGTAAGTCCTGGGGGACAGAAGAGGTGCCTGGGGATTGGAGGAAGGCAAATGTCACCCCAGTCTTCCAAAAGGGCAAGAAGGAGGAGCCGGGTAACTCTAGACCAGTCAGCCTCACCTCCATCCCTGGAAAGGTGATGGAGCACTTTATCCTCGACTGGGACCCCTCAGCAGCAGTCCTGGCAGCCCAGTTGCTCTGAAATAGCAATGGCTAAGTGGGAGAGAGCTATGGTGTTGCTCTGTAGCACACAGAGCGCCAGGTGGGTGGCTGAGAAGCATGAATATCAGTTCTTTTAAGCCACCAGCATCAGACTTAGGGGCTGGTGGGTAGCAACATGGTGGAAGGGAGTTCACCCAGCAGCATGTCTGTTGGTGCTTGATATTTTCAGCAGGGGCTGATCTTTCTGCAACACTCTTTCTAGGTACATCACCCCAAAATATTAGGCCAGCATTGTCAAACAAGGCAGACTGAATGTAAGACTTGGTCAATTGTTTGAGCATTCTATATGATGTACACTTTGGGAGCAGAGCCTACCCTTTGGAGAGTGAAGGCATGGCAGTGCTGGCTTCTGTCTACCTACAGCATCGGCAGCATGCTGAGCTTGCCTCTGTGCTTGAGCTCCAGGCATGGAAATAATTTCATATCAGGACTGCAGGCTGACCTACTATGGGGGACACAAGCTCAAAGGATAGAAAAAAAAAGGGGGTTAGACTCTGTGAAGAATAATGACAACATTTATGTCTTGTATCCAGGTAAAATGGGTGCTGTCTTAACTTTTATTCATTTCCTTTTGAAGTATACAGTTCTAAAGGGGGAGAGCATGAATATGCAGCACCCTGCATTTATTTATAATAAAGTGGGCATGAGACTATAAAAAAAAAGGCATAGGGTGCAAATCCATAATTCTGAGCTCTTTTTCTCCCATTCTGATGATCTGTGACAAATGTCACAGAGCGACTCACACCATCCCTTCTTATACAGAAAGACCTTGATAGTCAATGGTTTCTTAATCACCTAATCTCATAGATACCCTGTAATCTTTAGAAAAATCCTGCAGATATTGTGGTACAAAAGCACTCCTACAGTGATCCCTGCATTTTTCTCCAGGGCTCCTCACTGGGGCTGCACTCTCACAACATACATATACTTAAGCTCTGACACCTGACATACCTCTTCAAAGAAAGAATCGGTCTCAGGCTACAGTTGCTTTCCTTGGCTCCTCTTTCCTGATTATCTTCCCTTTTTTCTGTGCTCTTTTCCTCCACTTTTAGGAGGATACTTGGACCCAAAACTCTGAAAAAGTGACTCTAAAAATATTAGTATTTTTAAAGGTAGGGTGACTCTTGAAAAAGAAATCTCAAAATGCAGTATATAAGGTAGTTTTCAAACCTACTACCTTTTAAGAATAACTTTGTACACAGAATAAAAAAAAAATATTTTGCATTGAAATGGGAACAGTGGAGGAAGTCAGAATAGATGAGTGACAGATCTTGCCACTAACCCAAGGGTTTAAAACCCATCAGGGCACCCTTGAGGTTGGAGGCCCCCCACACTCCACCCTCTCACGCAGGAACAGAAAGTAGAATTTTCCCATTAAGTGCAGCTTATCTTCCAAGGATCCTTTTCCTCTTCCACAAAGACAAATATTTTCAAACACTGTATCATATTCACACTTTTCTCCTGTGCTTACCAAAGACATAAATATCTTAATATTTCGAAACTACAATATAATGCAATAAGATTCAGCATAATAACATCCATCAGAAAGGACAACTTAAAAGAAGAGCATTGCATTTTCTGTATGAAACGATATATAATGACCATTGCCTAGGAATGGATCAATCTGGCTCCAGTGGAGCAGCTGCATAAGCATTCAAAACAGTAATAACTACAAGCTCTGGTGAGGTACTTTTCTTCCCAATGTCATCTCATTTTCTCCCTCCTGAGCAAGACTGAAAAAACAATCAAAGACAGCTTTCTCTCCCTGACCCCATTCCTGAAATTCTCAATTTTACTAATAATTCCCAATTAGCTAGCAATTTTTGGTTGCAACACATTGCACTGAGTCCATCTACAAACACCACAAATCATACTTTTTATGAGGCTACAGCCTTCAGAGGGTAAAAGCACACTCTGGGATGCAGTGACACATAGAGAACTTGTACTTTAAAGGTTTTTTGGTTTAAAATGGTTTTGTCATTTAAATTTTATACATTTGATGGGAACAGTGCAAACAATTAAAAGTGTCATTGTCATTCTCCTCTTTTGATGTACTTCTAAATAATTTCAATGGAACAGAAAAGCTAAGACTGAGACTTTGTTATTTGGAGGCCAGATCTCACTGAATTGCATGCCACAAAGAACCAAACAGAGTATTCTACAACATTTCTACCTTACAGTTTGACAGATAACTTGATTGTAAACCAGTATTTGAATTTAAATAACCCTTGGCTTCTGTAACATGCACCAGCTTGTGCTTATTCTCAACCATTACACTCGGAAGTTGCAAAAGGCCATGACAGCAGTGCCATATACCAAGACAAATGCCAGAGCCATGCTCAGGCAGCTGCCAGCTCTCAGCTTTCACATACCAAAGATTTTTGGTTTCTGAACCCCCAGATCTTTTCTGGAGCAGATATGGAATCTCAACCTAAGTACAATAGTTTGCTTTTCATGGATCCTCAAGTGTGCACACCAGAGGCTAAAACTCCTTTCCTGTTTCCTGCCTCAGCTAGGAAATTCAAAGGTTCTGGGTCCCTTCTTTTCCCTGAACTCATTTGATAGTTTTTACTGATATTGCAACACAAAACTGCAGGCCACTCCTACTGTATTGCCAGTGAATATGAAGGAATTATCACTCCCTTTTAATAAATGCCAAGAAATACTAACGATGTGGTAATGGCAACTGACACTATCATTAGCACAATTTTTTTTCTGCTCAGTTTACCTTGGGAGCCTATTTCCCAGAGCTAACAGAGGCCAAGAGGAGCAAATTCACATCCCAAACCATGCAGTCAAATGTAACTCACAATCAGGAGCTTTGAAATGGACTTACTTTATCTGACAGGCCTGTACAGTCATAGAATCATAGAATGGCTGAGGTTGGAAGGGACCTTAAAGATCATCTAGTTCCAACCCCCCTGCCATGGGCAGGGACGACACATGCACTAGACCAGGTCATCCAGGGCCACATCCAGCCTGGCCTTAAACACTGCCAGGGATGGGGCCTCCACAACCTCTCTGGGCAACCTGTTCCAGTGTAATACAACACAATACAGTCTTCTCCTCTCCATGTGCTACTGCAGTGCATGTGGGAATGCATTGGAAGCGACCTTCCTTGTCTTTCCAGCCAATAAGGACTGTTCTGAACACCGCAGCTCCACAGTTATTTTTGTATCAAACTCCCACCTGCTACAGATCAGACAGTAACAGCCAACACTGAACAGAGGGAGGCACCAAAGCAGCCCATCTGGCAAGGGTTTCCATAGTCCATCCTCTCATCCAGCAGGATGGCAGCAATGCTCCCAGGTGGACATTGAATTTTATTAGACCACATCATGACCATAGTAAGGACACTTAGAGAGTGTAAAATAGCTGAGGCCTCACCACTGTCCCCTAGGCTCAAAAGTTTTTGCAACCACTTTGCATCCTATTTCCCCCCAAGGACATTTCTTTGGCATTTCCAACCATTTATACAGACTCATGACTATTTCAACTTGTCCCACTGTGTCACCAGGTAACTCTGTACTGTAACCCAAGAGCTCATCACTCTGTCAAGCTGTTAGGGTCCATTTACACAATAGACCCAAGATGGTCTGTGTGGGAACACATTGCCTTGCTGTCTTCTCAGACACTGGTCAAAATTATCTTCTGCCCAACAAACCAGGACTAAAAATGGCAACAACTTCTATTAGAACTAGGTAGATTAACAAAGTATTAATTTTTATCCCCATCAGTCAGTTCAGACAGCAGTAATGGTGCTCCATGAAGTCTTTCTTTCCAGTCACTGACTAACTGTCATTTAGGGCTTCGTATATCTGTTTTATGTGTAAATAGTACATAATTATTATGACATCATGCTAATCTGCATTATAGAGAAGGCAAACAGCCTTGCCAGCTTTTTTTTTTCTTGTAGAAGTTCTCAGCAAATACCTGTTTTTCCTGAAAAGACCACTTCCAGCAGGGGTAGATTTTCTAACAATTTTATGATTTTACATCCGATTGCCCAAATGCTGCTCTCTGACATTCACACAGTTCAGCTGAATACAGGAGAGTTCCAATGGATCACTCAAAAAGATGAACCCTGTGAAGGTCTCCCTGTTCTCCAGCTGTGCTGGGAGTTTATAGATCTGATCCTGAGGTGTTAGATTAGGCAGGCACATGTCAACATCTTTTACTGTTCAATTTTAAGCCTAGATATTTGTTTAATTTCAGTGTAACTAGTCACACACCAACAGTACAGCTACACAAAGCCCCTTCTGCATGTGTATTTTTATGTCTAAACACCATGTCCTCCACAAGGAACACAAAGGTGCAATGGCATACATTTCTGCACCTAGTCCATATGTTTGTACACCTGCTACATGATATTCTGGCATCCCTTTTCATGAACCTGTGTGGTGACCCAGCTGGGGGAAATGACATATTGGCTGGATTAGGGAGAGGACAAAAAAATATGCTTTCCAGCAGGATGGGCTCCTTGATCTGCTTTACCACATAGGTTCATTGCAGAGAGCAGAGCAGGGTCAGGGTGGAGTGAGGAAGCTTAAAAAGCAGTACTACAGAAAGTGTTAATGACTACTTCTGCAGAAAGGATCCATCTTTGGGCATCTACTAATGTGAAGTGGTCAAACACATCCAGGGACTTACACTCACAGTATATTGGACTGGTCATTTTTATGATTCCTGGTCACAAAAACCAATCCTGTGAGGTTCTGCTTTGGAAGACAGAACTAGAAAGGTCTTCAAGCAACAAGCCAGACTGAAAAATTTGCTTTCAAACTTTCAGACAGGTACATCATAACACAGTTGAAGCACCTTTGCACTATACTTATCTGCTTTGGATTCTCATGTGTTTACTCTGGAGGGTAGGAAAGCTTGAGAATGTAAGTTTTATTCAAAAATTCCTCTTTTCATGGAACATTGCTTGACTCCAAATAGCACAGCAGAGCAGTGCAGAGGGGTTGTCTGGCTTCTCACAAAGAGAACAGCATGCATTTCACCAACAGCAAGCAGAGATAGTATGTCTGGACACATGAAGGCATAGATTACTCAGGCTAGCAGCCTGAAACATTGAGCTTGGAAATGAACCTGGCAGCAGGCCAGGAGATAAGATCCAGAGTAGCTCTTTGTATTCTAATACATGTCTGAATCAATGCTCAAACCAATAGACTCCTGACAGCTCTGCAGTCTTCCCTGATGCTGTTTGTTGACATGTTGCTCAATACCATGTTGGCCAACATATACACTTGCTCTCAGGGTGGGTTGCCAGGCTGCTTGTCCTGGTTCCAAGTGCTCAACAGTTTTAAGACTTTTCAAACTCTCCTCTCTTGAATAAAAAATAAATAAATAGATACAAGAGGGTCTAGATGATTTAACATATGCCTATTTGGTCAAGTTGCAATTTTGACCCTGAATTAAACATACCTGCTCTGCAAAAGGAAATTCTGCTAAGAGATTTGCTGCAGCCTGGTGGCCAGGGATGACCTAAGTAGACAGTGAACTAACTTCTGCAGTGCACATCACAAACCTAACTGATTGCAATAAAAAAGACATTCATTGACTTCCTTAGGTTTGAGTAAGCATATCAACACCAAGCCATTTTCTAATAAAGACCAGGAGGAGCACATGCAAGCAGTGGCATTGGCCAAGGTTCCAGCAAGTGCTGAACCACTCCCTTTGTGCCCTGCAGGAGGGACCAGTGTTCCACTCACTTCTGACAAACGTTTCTCTAGGTATGCTCTCATAATCCCTGGAATCTGGCAATTCCCTCTTATCATAAATCTGTCATGTACTTAAGAGTGCCTTGGTTTTCAGATCTGCAGCAGACAGCAGCAGGCAATTCAAATGAGACAGAGAAACCACCATTGTTTAAAATCAGCCTAACATGAAGAAGGTAAGGTATCTCCCTATCATTATTAGCCACACTGAGGATTACTCAGGAAAGCAACTCATTTGACTGGCATTACCAAACTGTGCACATATCCCTTTGGCACCTTTTTGTCTGTACAACACTGTTGTGTGCTATCCTCTTTGGTACTTTTGTTATTTCTCTGCATGGCTGAGCTGGTGGGAATTGGTTCCTATGTCCTCTGATGGTGACTATCTATGGCTGCCTTTTTCCCCCCTCTCTTTGTCCTTCCCCAGGTCTCTCAACTATCTCCCTACTAAGGAGGACAAATTTATAGTTTGTCAAGTTTTCAGGGACACTTAATCATGCAGATCTAGTCAATCAACCTGTTTCCTGAATGTCAAAATTCCTCCTGTTTGATAGTAATGGCCCAAGTCTAACCATGCTCAGGGAAAGAAAAGAACAATAATACTTATTTCTCTTTGGCTATTCAAGATCTGTGCAAATTCCCCATAGATCTCCAGTGGCCCTCATTATGACTCATCCATTTGTCTTAATCCCAAGAGAAGCCAGGCAAAACTTGAACAGGAAAAAAAATAAGCACAATGGTAGAACTGTTTTCTCTCTTTACTATGTTTCTCCCATCTGTAAACTGCACAGAAAGAAAAAAAAGTAGCAAAGAGGAAAAAAAAAAAAGTAGTTTATAAAAATTTGGGAATTGTAGAAGCTCTGCCAGAAGGCACAGTAAGATATGGTTCACATCCAAACTACTGTCTGAGGGCTTAGCCCTAGCAACCTGGAACAACAGAAAAGTTCATCTCTCTCCTGTATCTATTTTTGAGACCAGTAAAAAGGAAGAGAAATAAGATGTCCCTCACCTACTTACTGATGGGGAAACTTAGGCACAGGGAGTAGATTGACCATGATCTTGCCCAAGATTGACCTATCCAAGATGATGCAAAAAAATCTGTGTCAGAATTGGAACTGACCTTTCCTCTGGGGCTGCTTTGTGCCTAGGCTTGAGCTCAAACAAAACCAAAATAAACCATAAAACGATGATAAAGTTATTGGCATATGTGAAAGTAGAAAACTGACTCATGAGGACAAAAAGTTGCACATGAGATAAATGCAAGCATTCTTCCCAAGAAAACTGAAGGAAAACAAGCCATAGAAACTCAAAACATTCTGGACAAATTCACAAGAAAGAGCAAACCAGATACTTTTAGGATTTTCAAAATAGGTGGCAATAGATGATGTCTCCCAAAAGGGCCAAGTGTAGCCTGTGATAAGATAGAGCAACCTTGGTTCAGTTTTGGAATCCTCCCTGTGTCACCTTTGTTTTTCCTCCTCAGAAGATGCAAGATGCCTCTCTTGTTAAGTCATAGAGCACTGATTGGCTTCAAACTCTTTCCACTTCTTCCTCTCTCTCTCTCATCATGTGAAGTGCATACAGCACTCTGATCAGTGGACAAGACCATTGCCTAGTCATCCAAGGAATTTGTCAAGGGGCTGTGTTTAAATATGCATTGTTTGCAAAAAAAGGAATAGAGCTATGAAAGGTTATTAGAAAATTAAATGCAGCTATAAATTAATTTCTGTAATCACTATTCATTAATATTTAATATCTTTATATAAAGGCTAAACCTCCTCAATTCCCTAGGCATCCTGCATTTAATAATGTGGAAACAGCTTATCTCCTTCCTGTTGCTGAGACTGGATTTGTAATAACTAGTAATGTTAAATGTATTTTTAAAAAAATCAATAATAAATAAATACATAAACACTTCCCCCTAGAATGCTTCTGATGTTATTTACAAAATTAAAAACAAAAAAAAACCAACTCCAGAATGCCAAGGGAGTTCATAACTGTTTCATTACTACATTCCTAATTGTATGTGGTGGAACTGCATAATCAGTTTATTGAAATTGAAATCTTTGGAACTGATTCTCCCTACAGACATTAACAATAAGCATCCTGTGCAACAACACAGTACTTAATGTAATATAAACATTATATGCACCAAGCTTTAAACATCCCTTGGCTTGCCTGCTGGAATTGGACATTTCTAACACTCTTGTGTTCTGCCACTGCATTGAATCAAATATCTAATTTACACACTGAAAAATACAATATTCTCATATTACAATAAATAAAGGAAGATACATTCAGAAAACACACACACACACAATCAGTAAGAGGATAAGCAAGACTACATTTAATAAAGTGGAAATAAAGCAGGCTCTTCCAGGAAATCTGAATGGATTTTGATGCACAATATGAAAGAAATTGCTTCTGCTTCCCACTGTGTCCCTGCAAATAACTAGGCTGATACTACACAGTCCAGATCCAGTTTACTTCTACTTAGCAAGAGGACTTTACTCTTGGGAGTAGCTGCATTCATACAAGCAAAAGTATTTTTACTCAAGTGTATACCCCAATATCAGTAGGATTGCTCTCAAAAGAAAGAGCTTCCTATTTTAGTTTTCAAGTAGCAAGTAAGGAAGACTAAGAAACTTTCCCCTGCATATTCTCAAGTCAACACAAAGAACTCAGACACAAGAAAAACATTATACCTTTATCTGCTTTCATTTTCAACAGCAAATAAAGAAAAGCTGAGATTTTCTGATTATTACTATTACTATTGCAAAGGTTTTTATTCTTTTTAAAGATCAGGAAAATTTTTCTGGGGGAGAAAATGATCTTTTCTCATCTGATTGATGGGTTTTGATAACATTTTTTTCCAGGTGCTTCAAACACCATAGTTAGAAAAGTCTTTACTAAACAAGGGTTCAAAACTTCAGTTAAAGAGGACTACTTGGTTCCACTAATATTTCTAATAATAATAATAAAAAACCAGAAGAAAATCCCCAAATAACTTTTAACATCATAAAAAGAATGGAGAATGTTGTTTCTTCTTTATTGCTCTGTCATCATATGACAGCAATGGCATGTGAACCTCTTAAAATGTCAGTCTCAGTCACTTCATCTTCATGAAGTTTTATAAGATACTGAAAAGATATTCAAGATTAGGGCTATTAGATCTTGGGACTGTTCAGTTCTCCTGTAGCCTGATTCAATAGTGATGTTGTATAAGAATGTGGCAGCACAACCAGTATGGGAGTTCACAACCAGAGCCAGCAAGTAGAAATATGAGCTTTGCTTCTGGACAGAGGACTCCAGAGTTGGGCACAGTATTTTGCAACACCAGTTTATACTTTTTCAGAACATAACAGCTTTGTAAAGCTGTGCAAGGCACCAAACAGAGCATTCAGAGCCAGCTCTGCACTCAAGCAAAGCCAGACAACAGACTTGCTTCTACCACAGGACTTAACAACTCTTCCTAGGCAAAGGAGATGGCTGTTGAGTGTCCTAAGAACTGCAATGACAAAATAAATTGAAGATATTTTTAAACATAGAAGGTCCAATCCAATATTGCTCAGTATTTTAGTGCCAGCACCAGCTATGAGACACAGCATTGCCAATTTGGGAGGAATGGGAGGAAACATTCTTCTACAGACTTGACAAGAGTGTAAATGACTGGAGAGGGCATGAGACAACAGAACATCTTGCTCATAGCCTGCTACTTTAATTCATTAAACCTCTGCCTAGCAAAGCACTTGAAACACATCAGTCTCCCAAGGGCAGAAGGGCTTGGCAAGGCCAGAGGAAGGACTCCCATCAATCTGAAAGGTGATTGTTGGACAAGGACCATTTAGGCATACATGAAGCACTAGCCTGTAGCAGAAGACTTTGTCTGCTGCCTTTAAAACATTAACATGTTAAAAAAGAATTAGAAACAGAAAGAGGAAAATGTAGTCAGCCAAACTGAGGTTCATCCTCAGCTGAACATCAAACAGTGGAGGAAGTACAGTATGTTCATACCAGCTAAAAGCCCACTGAGAAAGCAGCAAACCAAAATGGATGTGACAATCAAAATATCACAAGCAAAGCAAAAACATTAATGCAAGCTTAATGCAAAAGGGATGCAATGTATTTAGTTGCTCCTACTGGCTTTTCTGACTATGGCACAAACCATTTGAAGTGGGTCTGGTGCTTTTAACAAGTTTTATTTTCTTCAAAAAAAGCTTTATTTATTCAATAAGTTTTGGAAAGAACCTGTTTGTTGTAATACACATGTGCATCTCCCCCTTCTCTCTCTTTATTGAGTAAAACTATCCTCAGACAACCTCATACACAGAAATGCAAACAGCCTGACTCCTACACAAGTAGAAAAACAACTTTTCTCCTTCCTTTCTCAGTGTTAGTTTACACTTCAACATGCTTCTGAAGGATAAAGAATTACAGTAGAAATATTCCTCTTAAAGTCCCTGTCTCATCTTTAAGCAAAATTCTACATCTGCAGTTTGCAGTAATTATATGTACCTAGTTTTAAAGGTCAGTTAAAGTACTCATCCTACATCAGTAGCTTGTTTTTAAAAACCTATTTACATTCTATAAAATGTTCACCTCAAAATCTGAAACATTTGCAGGGGCAAAGCAGATTCAAAAAATTAATTGAAGGGGGAGCTGCAGTTTTCTGACTTTTTTTTTTTCCTACCATCTGAGAACTAAGGAAAAGTTCTAAGCTACAACTCACTCTTCCTTTTTATTTTGGTATGTCCTGCATTTTCCACCCAATCTCTTAAAATCTAATGGTAAAGCATATCTATAGCTGCAATGAGGAAAGATTTTCAGAACTGCACCACAAATCAAATGCATTTTTAAGATAGTGTTCTGGATGGGTGAGGTACAAAGAAAGTATTTAGGATCAGGAGCATGACATCTGTCACTGGCACAGAGGTGAAATGGATGTGGGTTAACCTTGCTATGGCAAGAAAAATCTGTAAAGAAATGAAATTCCTATTAAAGAGAACTGAAATCTCAACTGAACTTTGGTGATTGGAAAATTAGCATTTAGTATTGCACACAGCTTTTGGGAGAGTATCTGCAATGTCTTTCTGCACATAAGCAATACACCTTGCTAGTGAACATGGACTCATTGAGCAGGGAGGAGGGGCCAGTGAGGAGACAGCTAGCCTTGGGTAAGGGGCATGCTGAATTTTGTGTTCAGCTGCAGACTGCAAACCTGAGCCTAAAAAGGGAGGTATTTGACATATTTGCTATAAAACCAACAGGCACTTGGCCCAGGCTGTGAGGTATCTCCTGCTGAGGAGCGCCAGCTTGCCATGGGGACAGTCACAGGGGTAAGCCACCCCCGAAGAAGTATCTGATCACCTGATGGGAGCAAATCAGATCAGCACCCGATACAGAAAGGCAAAAGCACTTCTTGTCTTTGGCTCCTCTTGTCTCAAGAGCACACTAAGGCAGGTAGAAATACTTCCTGACTCACCACAAATTCAGTAAAAGGGTCTCCCAGGGGAAGCGTGAACTAGATTGGGCTTGGAGCTCAGCAGCAGAGCTGCTAAAGAGAAACAACAGCATGCTTTAAATAAAAGCAGTGATGTGTTAAAAATCCCTGTGCAAAGCCTGTTTACCTGTCAGATTTCTTCATGTTTATTTCTCTCTCACTTGCCTCCCACCCACAAAATAAAAAGTGGACCTGAAGGTAGAAGATAAATCTGAGACTCTGCCAGACTCCAAAAGCTCATAAAACACGCAAGAGTTCCATGGCTCTTCTTTGGACTGCAACAGGGTAAGCTTCTAACAGGGCTTGGCCAATCCATCTGCCAGCACAGAATTGGGTCTTTAGCAATAGATTTGTACCTGAGAATGGTAAGTCAGGGTGGGGAAAGTAGGCTGCTGCTGGAGTATTCATAAGATCCTAAGATTTTAAGGGAGAATACAAAAGTAAACAGGTCCTTCCCATTAGTCCCATGCTTAAACTCATTTGCAATAAAGCCAGTGAGAGAAGCTCCAACAGATGTCTATAGGAATCATATCCAACCCCACAGCTTATAAACTGGGAAGAATACTTTACTTCAGAAGCACTTTTTTGACACAAAAGTAGTCAGGAGATGACAAGAAAAGCTATGCTTTTTTAAAAGCTGTAAGGCAAAGCTGGCTAATAAAAATATTTTCCTCAGGAAGACGGTAATCTAAATTTCTGTAAGTATGGTACACTCTGTATTTCCTTTGTACTAGCTCAGTTCTCCTTTCTATCCTTCTTAGTCAGCATGCCCAAATTGTCAGGGAGAGTGGCAGCATGTTGACAGGAAAGGCCACTAAAGCTGCTTACTATTATCTATTGTCATGATGTACAGCTACGTGATTTCTTTCTCCCACTTTCCGTCTCTCGTATGAAAAACACAGAGGAGGAGGGAGGAAACTGGGATGAGAACTTGGTACTTGAGAAAACTCAATTTTCCTAAGGAAATGATTCCTTTTGTTATTATTTCCATTACTGTCTTCCATAAGACACATCACCAGAGGACTCTCTCACATCCCTGAGCTGCAAGCTCTGGAGTGGGAGGCACATTAGCTGGCAGAGAAAAGGAGGACACAAAGCTGCCGCTGCCAGGAGAAGGCATAAAGCCTGTAGGGATGGTAGAAGAAGCCACCTGCAAGCAGTGACATCTTGCCCTTCACTGCAGACACTGGTTCCAAAAACAGAGGCACCATCTCCTGCAACATGCTTATGCAGTGTCTGACACAACACTCAGCCTGGGCTTGTAGCTGCCACTACAAGGGAAAAAAAAAAAAGCAACTGTGTGAAAAGGACACTCATGGACCAGAATAACAGGCAGCAGCTTTGCTGCAGATACAACATTTTGTCATCACTTAAATAGTCCAGTAGATACTTGACATCAGACCTGTAAGATGGGCAAGTATGAAGTAGCTCTCTGGTCACAATAACTGGTAGGGACAGCAAGAAAAGAAAGTCAGGAGTGTTTTGTCCAACTTAACAATTCTGTGATTTTTGACTCCCAGTCCCCATGCTCCCATCACTAATCCTTGCACCCAATAGCTAAGGAAGCTCCATGTGTGTAACACTAATCTTATCTTGATGCTGGAAGAAAACCAGATCAATACAGTATTCATAAGCTGATGTATGACTGAAATATTGATGTGATTTTTCTCATGTGTATCAATGTCTTGCTGTTTCTATTTGGTTTGCTCTTCTAGGTATGCAAAATACAGGCAGTGGTTCTAGCTGTTGTATCCTCTGCTCTTTTGCATCCTGTAAGAACAAATAAAATGAAGAAAAGGCTTTGACAAAACTCCAACTCATCAGTACCATGGTTGCTTCTCTATTACAGGGTTCAGTCCCCTCAGACACTGAGCCATACTGTGGTTTATAACAATTACAAATGGGAACATTTTGACACATCTTGGAATTAAGTAGTGCCTAGTAGCAACAGCACCCAAAATTCTTTACCTTTCATTTCTACTATCTAATTTAATATTCCTAGCATTGTTAAGTTTTCCTTATTTTTCAAAAATGCTGTAACTTCTGGGGATAGCTTCTTTCCCCCACCCTGTAATTTTACAACACCTACTGCCATGAAATCCCTTGTACAAAGAGTGGGATTACAAAGTGCTAATACAATAGTCAACATGCCTGAGTTTGACCAAAAGACTCAGATAAAAATAAGCAAATATTTTCCTATTAAAAAGAAAAAAGAGAGAGATATTCTTTTGTGCCATTTAATTCCCAATGCTCTATAAACTAATTAGAAATACATTTTCAAATTTATTTATTAAGACACTAAAATTTTGCAAATTTTATTTTCCCTGCTTGGCAATAAAGACTGCTCTAAAGCCCATGTCTCTGATATGGGATTAATTTGACCTGTAGACCCAGGTAGGAAATTCCTGTTTCTATGCTATTTTATTTTGATTGGAATATGCCAAATTAGCTAAAACCACTTAATTAAATTTCACCAAAACCCTATTTTCAGAAGAGGAAGGGTACACTCCAAGTGCAGCAGAACATCCATTTCTCACATCCAGGATGAAGTTTTAGACTGACACCAGAACTGGAGGGGGAAAGAAAGGGAACAGGCTTCCTAAGTACAGGCAGCACTCCAGTGGTTTCCACACTTGACTGAGTCTGGGAACACTAGGATGTGATCCAGGACACAAACCCAAATCTCTCATTTCCCAAGCTAACACCCCATAACACTAGAACCTCACATTCCTTAAGATGCCTCCTCCTCTCCATCTTCTTTTACAGAAATAGCTCCATTTCTTTTCCACAATGGAAAGAAAGTCAGACACAAACCCTTGGTGTTTCAGTGAAGTGGACTTGTGTGTCTGGGTAAGACCCAGCAGCCTTCAGCCCTCCTGGGCCACAGTGCTGGTACATACAGAACTACCCTACATGTGCTTTGGTATCTTGAACCCAGCAGCTGTGCACAACTCATGCAACTGCAGAACTCAGAAATTCAGGCCCAGCTACAGTGGAAAGAATCTGCTTGCAGTAGTCCTTATCTCATGTGAGGTTAGGCATGGTTACATGCAGACAGAACAGAAGGACAAGGACCACTCTACCATATTGCTTCTATCACCCAAGTCAACCAAAAATTAGCATCTCATTGTGAAAATTAACTCAGAACTGCAAGAATTTGAGAGATGTCTAAGTTTTCAGCACTGGTAATACTTTGAAACAACTATATACTAGTCCTTCAAAAACTACCAATCTCAGACCATGCATAAAAGTAAATAATAAATATAAGTATTTTTAAGAAATATTAATTTTAGGCAATAACATTTCTCTTATCATCAGTTACCTAGGCCTGTGAAATATTTATTCCAATAAAGAGATCTTTCCCACACCTTCAGTGGTAGGAAACAAAGTTTTTTCTCCACTGCCTCCCAAAATCTGCATAGGTGACAGTGCAAGGGTCCCTGCAGGGATGATCAATCATGTGGGATGCTGGAGACCCTCTCTTGGGCTGATCCAGTGCACCATCCTTGTTCTTAAACTGGTCATAAGTGACTTGCTGGACAGCATCCAGGGGACACTGTATTGTGTGGGGCTGTGAACACCTTTCTGGAGGAACAACATATTATAGTTTCCCATTTGGTTAAGCCCTGCACAGTTCCTCTATCTGTCAGCAACATTAATAATCTGATGCTGAAGCTACAACTTGCCTTCCCCTCCAGAGAAGTCTCACTCATAAGGGAAAAATAACACTAGTATTAATCACTGGGCAGACTGGCTTCTAGGCATACACCAAAATATCTTTATGCAGGACATGAATTCTCCCTTTAATTCTATGTGTGCACACATAGCTGCTGCTGTTCACAGTATCACAGTATGTTAGGAGTTGAAAAAGACCTCAAAAGATCATCTAGTCCAACCCCCCTGCCAGGGATTCTGTAAGACTAGGTCACAACAAAGCTTCCCTGATCAGGAACTGAACCCAGGTCCCAGTGATGACAGCACCAAATCCTAACCACTAGACCACCTCCTCTCATTCCTATATGAAGTCTCACATGTGTCCCACAGATACATCATGCAATGCACAACATGCTTTGTTTCTACTGCTCTTTCCTTTGATTTTTTTTATAGTCATCATTATTTTCTTCACTTCACTGACCAGCTTTCCAATGCTTATCAACACAGTGTAAAATAATATGCAATCCTTGGATTTTTACAAAACACTGCAATACAAATTATCCAGAACTATAAATCCAAGGTGGATGCTTTATCCATACATGATATTGCAAGGCATGACATACATCTGCCATTCAGATCTTGCCACTTCACATGCAAATATTTCATTAATGCATCTTGCATGGATTTTTTTTTAATCTCTATTCTGCTGATTAGATAATTCAATAGATAATTATTTGATTCCAGTCTCTCTGCCACAGCAATAAACCCCCTCTGGTGTCACTCTCCAAAGCCATGAACATTCTATCAAAAGTTAAATTAGCTCAGGATATAAGAATAGACTATCTTGCTCTAATGGTAGGTTGAAGGTGGAAGCCTTTCAAGACACTATTACAGAAAAATTAAGAATGTTATTCTAAAAGGAAGAGTCTTGGCTTCCCAAAGCAACACACTTCCTACACTAGAAAGTCTCCACTGAAAACACTACAATATCATTACAATTTATGTAAAGAAAAGACATTTTCAGATTTTTTTATTTTCCCCAGAAGATTTTATGGATCTCTCTGAGCCTTGCTCAGTTCAGCTGGACCCTAATAGACCTGGGAATCAAATAAACAACTGTGGTAAAATGAATGCTGAGTAGCTACCAGTTCTGATTCTACAGGCACATTTACATGTATTTTCTGATGCAGTGGATAGAGACATTGGGGGGTGGTGAGGGACAGCAGCTTCCATTAAGTGTTGCTCCTGCCTCATATTCTGCTCCCAGAGGTGGAATTATTTACACCAGTAAGATTCTGGACACACAGAAATATTTATGAAACCAAAAAAACCCTGGTATTCCCTTCAGGAGAAGTGTGGCACGCAAATAATTAAATAAATCATTCACCTGTCCTATTGGCCCATCCATATTTCACCATGTCAATAGACTTAAAGATCTATTGAAGGTGGAACAATGAGTGAGAAATATAGCTGAGGTCATTAAGCACAAAATTTTTAAGATAGTCTTGGCAGATTGTCATGGCTTTATCTGATACACTCTGTCACGCCAAGTTTCGCAGCCTTTCACTTGAAGGATTAAGACTTTCTCCTGAGACGTGTCAGGCCAGGCTCCCATGAATTCCAATTGCAATGCTAGGGACTTCATAAGACTTGGGATAATTTATTATGAAGCTGGCTTCACAGGTCTTTGATAATTTATTACAGATCTCTCAACCCTGCTTAAAGAGCTGTCCTTGATCAGCCAATTGTCTAAGTTAAGGGGGAAAACAAATGCAATCCTAGGCTGCATAAGTAAGCTGTAATAAGAACTAAACATTTCATGGACACAAAGAGATAAAGACAACACAGAAATCTCATTCAGCTGGCTGCACAGTTTAAAATGTCTCCAGTGACCACAACACATCACTGCAAGTCCATCTAAGACACTCAGTTTTAATTCCCTGTTAAGAGTGTTACACAACAATGAAAGTGATGAAGTAACATTAAGGTGAAGGTCACATGGAGTTAACTAGCTCCTCATTTAACATTAAGCATTGTTACTCTAGTGAATAGGAGCAAATTCAGGGCAGAGTTTACCATTGCTCCTGCAACCTATGAAGTCTAGAAAAAGTTAATCAAGACAAATTTTGAGCAGCTTTTTGACAGAACTGCTATTTACTGATCATTAAATCCAAATAAAGGGTGGTAGTCATAGGGAGTCTATTTGAGGATTTCATTAAAAATCTCTGGTGCTTTGGAACTTAGAAACTGAAAGGCAATTTAAATACTTAACCTTTACCTTCTAAAAGGTAAAGATGCATCAAGTAAATATAAATAGCTTCTTTTTAAAGCCCATTTTATTTGCACTGACCGATGAAACAAGATGAGCATTTCTGATATTTCATGTTAATAATACAGCATGAAAACGATACTGAGAACTATCTGTGTAGTCTAGTCACCTTAAATGGAGCTGTCTTTTACTTTCTTTTGGGGAGGAAATGTCATTACAGGTAAGGTCTATTACTGAAAAAAAAGCAACCTTTTATCTTAGCAAAACACCTTGAATTTCCTAATGCCAGTGAAAGTGGACTCTAAAACTACAGGCACTATTCAGATATAGATCCAATCTGAAACATCTGAAATTCATTTCACATCATTTAGTCTTGCTTCAACATATTTTGCTGTTGCTATGAGCATCTAAACCACCCAAGCACAGTTGCTGAAGAACTTCTATGAAGGTTACTCCAACTACTGCATAGAAAGACAGGTGAGAGGAAGCCTTTGTCTGCACACTCTTGTTGTTGCCATCACACTGCAGTGTGGTGTTTGGTTTTCACGTGTTCTATACATTCTTCTTCAGGACATTTCATGAAAACCAAGTTGTAGGACTTTCAGATCACT
The DNA here is from genome assembly GCA_013399015.1 of Galbula dea. Taxonomy (NCBI): domain Eukaryota; kingdom Metazoa; phylum Chordata; class Aves; order Piciformes; family Galbulidae; genus Galbula; species Galbula dea. The sequence continues at coordinate 431,178 of VWZX01001929.1, read as the reverse complement.
TTAGGAAGAGAGAAGGGGTACAACTGAGAGAGGAGGGGCAAACCCAAGATTTATATGAAGGTAGGCCACATTGCATTGCTGTTTCTTGCTAGGGTAATATTTCCTGATAGAGTTCAAAGGCCTGGCCAGTTCTTTGAAGATGCAGGACCTATGTCCTCTTTTCTTCCCAAACTGTACAGGTTACCACTTCTGTTGGGCAATTATGTCTCCCTCCTGACATCTCATCTGTCAGCAGGGTTCTTTAACCCCTGGAGTGAGCTTTTAGTGTTCACACTGAGACTTCAGATGTATGAGTCTGTCAGGAGTTGTCACGATGGGCAATTAGCTTTCTACTTCAGCATAGAATAATGTTTTCTGAGCATTTCATATTTCCAGCTCAGATATGTAAGAATTTGATGAACTGGTGTTTCATGACGAGGATGTGAAGAAGGTGGATTAGCACCATCGCCATGTCCCACAGAGCTTCAGACTGCAAGAATGCAATTACTGTGCACAGGTATCTTTGCTCCTTTCCTGCTGGGGGAATGTCTTTCTACTAATAATCTTGGAAAAACTCATATTCCACTCAGAAGAAACCTGTCTGCTTTTGTAATGTTGCCAGAAGTGCAAGCAAGCTGCATCAGTCTTTTCTGATTCTGCCCCCGCTGCAACTGGGTTACTCTGTACATTAAAGTTTTTTCTCCCTCCCTCCCTACATCTTTGGAAGGCTTGTGAATTAAAGGAAGAAGCCGTAGAGGTGTGATAACTTGCCTCAGAGTCCCCAGGCTGCATACAGCACAGCAAATCTTGCCATTGTGGCTGCCACAGGCAACAACAATCCACCAGCAATATCTACGCCTGACTTGGGTGGAAAGCTTTTATTATACAACTGCAACACTAGGGGAAAAAAAAGTAAGCAAAAGAAAACCCCTGCAAACACAGCTCCTCCTTGCTCTCTCCTAAAGCCAAGGTGTGCAGCAGCCTTTTGCTGCCCATCACCCTTGGGGTGCTGGGGCTGCCCAGGAGCACAGCCCCATAGCCAGCCATGCCCATGCTCAGCAGCCAGCAGATAAACAAAGCAGCAACGCCCACTATTAAAGTGTCAGGTATCTACAAGCTCTAACATAAGATGAAGATTACAGAAACAAACTGGACATCTAAGAGGTAAAGAGCTGTAAGAGTAGAGGAGAGAAGTGCTTGTGAGCATGGGGCAGGTGAGAATGCCTTTCCTGACACTGCGAATGGTGGAGGAACACAGGGCTGTGACTACAGGTTACAGCTAAGATATTCTTTTTACAAACCCAGGCTCCTGCCTCCTATGGTACTTTAGAAAACGTTACCAGTTTACAATCTGCCTAAAAGCAAAGCACGAATCTGAGGTCAGATTGGAGAACTCGGTAAGGTTTAAGTGCAAGTCTCCCCTGCAAATACTGCAGAGCAGTTTGCTCAGGTATTTCAGGGTGTCACTATCCACTATGTCATTAGGTGTTTGCTTCCAGCATCCATGGAAATTATTCCAGCTAGCTGAAGATTTCTCAATGTAAAATCTTTTGGTTTCTAACACCCTAACAAAAGGCCAGCAACTAAACCACAGATGCAAAGCAAGAGCTCAAGAAAAATGATTCTTGAAACACAGATTATTTTCAAGTGACATTAGTGAAGAACCTCTTAATCAGTCCTTATTGGTATTTTTACCCTATGAACCACAGACACTACGTGACTACAGGCCCCACACGAGCCAGATACGTGTGCACCCAATGCCGGTTTCTTGATATATTCCCTGTTTCAAAGTCAATACGATTCCTTATCCCACCATTTGGGTTTTCCCACTGGCAAAACTACCTGCAGCTGATCCAGATGATCATCTCCCTGTGCTGATCAGCCTCTCTCTGCCCCCAGCCCAGGGAAGCTTCCCAGAACGTGGAGCATATTTCATAAGCATTCCGCAGGGAAAGCGCACACACAGGGAGACTGACCCAGCACCCCAAACCAAGAGGGAATTTGCAAGGTGGGAGGGCTGCTAACATGTTCACAGGTTGCTAACAACAAAGAGGTTAAAGTCCTGCAAGTGTTTTCTCGAGTGAGGAGTATTGTCAGCCAAAATAAAAAAAAAATTACGTTAGAAGCAGATGGAGCGAATAATTTCCCAACCTTTGCTATATAAACATAGTCGAAAGGCTTCGGGCGACTTTTACCCTGGACTCTGTTTTTGTCAGATCAATGACAAGTCACGTTAACAGCAGTGTTTAATTCTATCAATATGTGACCAATTGTGTTAGATTGTTTGGCCATTGATTTCACTTAGTGCTACAGTTGAGCTCTGAAAGGAACTGTTTTTCCCTGCATTACCACACATGGTGACAAATGCCCGGCGCTGACTTTCAGTCTGGCTTGAACAGAAGCTCTACTTTAAAAAAAAAACCCAAAAAACAAACCAGACTGCTTACATTCTGGGGGAATACAGCCTGATAGTCATCTCTGTGTTAGTCTATTTTCTGAACCACCAGGTGATCCCATGCAAGGCTATTTGGATTTGAAAGAGGGTGCTCACAGAAAGAGCTGAGTAGAGAGTGAGGCAGACAACAATTTGGCCATATGAAAATGATAAGGAAGAGCTAGGAAGCAGCAGAGCAGAGGAAAACAAAACTGTAAATGCTAATTCCTGTCTTATTTACTGTTAATGGGTCACATTCTGACACACTTGCCTCAGTTTCTAGCACTACTTGCTAAGACAAACCTCGTGCATTGCAGTTTTGACCAGCAGTGATTTAATGGCAGTGGTCTTTGGTGTGTCATGTTTGCAATGGAAATCCCCTGCACCAAATTCCTGATAGGGATTTACATGGGGCTTGTAAGTTTGCCACGATACACATAGCTCTCAGCCTACAGAAGAAATTCAGGGTTTGGGCTAACTTCTCTGCTGTACAATGAAGAGGTTTTTGACAAAATACTTATTAAACAGAATTTATTTGCAAACAATAGCAAGACCACTGAAAAATCATGTAAATTTCATATTTTAAAGCATTAATCTTCCTCTTGGAATTCTCTGAAACTACAGAGATTTCAAATGACACAAAATAGCCAAGAAATCCTTGGGTTCTCACTAGCAGCAGGGTAAAACACTACACAGAAGATAAGGCAAATTTTAACCTACTTTTGATAAACCCCTATTTTTTAGAACAAATGATATAATAGAAAGATAATATTCCACTTGATTAGAGTTCTTAAAGAAATATCACACCTTTCAAGAAAAATGATGTTGCCTCTAGGTACCCAGCTTATAATTTCATGACAACCTACCCAAATCTGCTCTCACAGTCAGCAGACTTACAAGAGGGAGCTGTGTTACAGAAAGCCTCATTCTTCACAGGACCGCAGTGACAATGTCTAACTTCAAATAATCCCATCTGCATCTCTCTCTCCTGAGTCGCCTCAGTGAATAATAAACCTGCCTTGATCTCTTAAACCCTAATCCATACATTTTTATTTAACTGTCCTCTGATAGCACTTCTTTTTCATGTAGAGATGAAATAATTTAAAATGGCTTTTGTAGCATCCACATGCCCATTCACCATCTCCAGAGGCATTCCCAGGGCACAAGCGACGAGACGCACCGAGGTCCTGTGTGAAGCTCACAGGGCTTTACACAGGGTGTTCAGTCAGGCAGCAACCTGGGCTGGACCTGTTTCCCCCTGGCTAGGTGAGGAGCTGCTATGTAACTCCACTGCTAACATTGTCTTAATGGTGTTCTGTGTGTCACCAGCTTGGGGAATGCTGGCAAGAACAAGGGCTTGATACATAAATCCATTAATTTCACTCTTGATTGTTGTATGGCACACCAGGAATACTATCAAGAGTGTCAAATCAGATGTTTCCAAAAATCAGGAATTAGGCTGGAAGTCTTGAGGAGATAAAAAAAAAAAAATCACACAGTTTCCATGGAACTACTAAGTGACCAATTCTTTTCTTTTTCAGATTATTTAGACACTGTTTTGTGGCATTTCTCCACAGAAACAGAAATGTATTTTAATGTTCCTTATGAGATTTTTCTATGAATCTAAGGAATATTGCTACAAAGCAAAAAACAAACCAAAGCAAATCCCATATAAGATCTGCAATAATATGACTCTTACTTAATTTGAATTCTTGCCTCTTGCTCTGCCCAAAATTATGCTTCAGAAGATTTCTATGGCTTTTACTAGCCACCTTGAGAAGAAGTATTTGCCTGAATAACAGTAACATTGCTCCAGAAAAACAAACATGACAGAAATTTGCAAGGCCCCTCATCTACATCCTTTATGTGGCCTCAATCAACGTCTAACTTTTTGAGTCAGAAAGACATTATAGAAATTAACTAAGATTAAACAGAATTAATTTTACCAGTCTTTCTAAAAGAAGGAGGCTTGTTCTTTCTTGCTGAATTATCAAGAAAGGATTTGTCAAAGTGGCCACTCTGGATAAAGTACAAGGCTTTGGTGGGACCAGTTATTTGAAGAGTCTTGTCTTTTGGCAGATAAGATATTTTGGTTTACTTTTTACAGGATCTTTACAAGTGCATTATAAAACTTCTGTTGATTCACTTCCAATAAGTTTACTCTCTATTTTACTTAGTTATAAAATATTTACCAAAAAAAAAAAAAACCAAAAAAGAAATGTGTATCACTAGGTGATTTAAAAGCAAAGAACAACCCAAAAACATTTTCTTCCAACATCTCTTCCCACACACAAGAAACCTTGCTGAAAGCTACAAATAACTACTTGGTGCAATCCTGCCCCAAAGAAGATATGTGCAAAACACTCTAAAAGCTGAAGAAAGAGTGGATTTATAAACCACAGTATTCTCACAGGGAGGTTTTCCACTTATCTCAGAAGTCCAGGATCAACCCTAAAGCAAAGGCATGCATTTGAAACACAGTGCAGCTGCCTTAATTGAAAAAAATATACAAATATCTACATTCCCCAAAGGACTCAGCTCTGCTCTCTCATTGACCTGCATGCCACTATTAAAAATGGGGAAAACAGCTCTCCAACCTGACCTACAACCAGGTCCATTGAGGTGGTGGGGAACATTTCCATTGATTTCAACCTCATCTTAACAAGTTTCTGACCTAAGAGTGTTTGTTTCCCTATCAAAAAGGGAGGAAAAGCGCACGTATTCGCATCCATTGCACCACTGCCGTGGGACATACAGCAGAGAGTTTAATGGGAGTGTTTTTTCCCCATCCTCCTGAGCCATGCTGTGTTTAAGGAGGCTGGAGGACAGCACTGTGGGTCCACTCTTAATTAAGATGGTCAGGAGGTGCGCGCTTATTAAAGCGGTGCAGTCAGCGGGCTGTTGTGTGCAGCTTCCGAAAGCCTTTAGCCCTTGTGTGCCTGTACAGCACTCAGCTTATCAATTTACTTGCAAATGGCTCCCTGAAGTATTAACCCAGGTTAATTATTCGTCAAATATGATTATGCAGTGGTAATGTAAAAAATCGGAAACGCGGGATGGAATTTTTCACTCCAGCGGTTTGGCAATTGTGGCAGCTGGTGGAGAAGCTGGAGCAATTACCAGCCCATTCC
>VWZX01001929.1:390053-425623 GCA_013399015.1 Galbula dea | reverse complement strand
ACCAGAGGAGCGGGAATATGAGCCGTGCCAATCGACGTGGGGAAAATTTCACAGCTGTTGGTGGTGATAAATGAGAGACGGTGGCTCTACTTCTAATCAATACATGTAAATGCTACTCATTACAGCTTTTATACACACTTCTCAATTAGCCTTTCCTCCCACTAGTAACAAGGAATGTCATGCTTTCTGGACTGTGAAAGTGGTTCGGCAGCAAGTTCACCTGCATCGGTGAGACACAGGGACAACGCTCGCAGCTCAGCCTGGCAGCAGGTGGTAGCAGTGGAAGTCTAAATTCCTCCTGTAATGTGAACTAAATGAAATCCCAAGTGTTGTCATTTAATTAAATGGGTTTTTAAATACCATTTCCTCTTTCTTGCAGCTACAATAACCCAGTCCCAGACACACTCCTTTGCCTATCCCCAAGTCCTTCAAATGGGGAGAGGGGAAACCAACTAAGATAAATGTTAAGACTTGTAAACCACTAAGTTCACCCTGGGAAAAACAGACATGTAAAAAGAGACTAAACATTAGTCCTGCATGCTAATAAAAAAACCCCCTTTTTTCCAGAGTTAAAAATTTCCCTGTTTTATTGACTCCTTGTCAAAAAGATTATTTGCCTGCATTTCCTCCCCTCTCCACCCCATGTGCTCTTTGGAAGGGGAAAGCAAGTGGGATGACCAACACAACACCACCTCCTTTCTTTGGAGAGGGAAAACCATCACCACCCGTTATTTTCTGGGAGTTCAGCCCAGCAAAGGCATAGGCACTGCACAGGCTCACCACAGCCATTCTCCTTCAGCTCCTAGTGTCAGACTAAGTAGCTCCTCAAAGCTCACCTTGCATCTGTCTCTTGACAAGAGCCAGCAGAGAACTGAACTCTAGAAGGAAATACATCACTGTGTTCATGCCAGGACACAACTTTCATCACAAACAGTACACTTTTTGAAGAACTGCAAAGTTTTGCTTGCTTCTTTATTAATCATAGAAGCTATAGCTCCAATAACAAGAAAAGAATCAACACATCTGCTAATTTTTCACAAGGTCCTCTGTGTAGTGACCACATGTAGCCTTGACAATCACCTTCCTTCACTAAGACTTATGGTATATAATGCTTTTCTAAAGGTCTTGTTGTGGGAATCAAGTGAATACAGATGAGTTTTCTCTCTTCCCCCTCCCTCCTCTCATCAAAAAAAGACAAAAGCTCCAGCTTTTCATGGTTTTAGAGAATAAAAATGTGAATACATGGTCGATGGAGCCTCAAAACCCAAGAAGCAACAAACTGCTGTTTAAACACCTCAAAACCCCATGATTTTTATATTGATGATTTGGGGAGTTGATGTTACCAAAGTGGTTCAGCTGTTAATACATCCTGCCTATGTGAGCCAATACAGAGTACTTAACTGAGGAACATTTTAAGGGTACACAGTCAATATGTATTTCTGAAAAAGTGGCCATACATGTTCCATTTCAACTTAAAGAGTAAAATTCCCCACTTCCACCACCTAAGGCCTGATTCATCTATCACCATCAGCTATATTCTTCATGCACATCCAGGAGCATCACCTGGCCTTGCAATTTAACTCACATGTAACCTATCCACTTGAAAACCCACCATTGTACTTTGAGGGAACAATGTACCAAAAAGGCCACAGGACAAGATCTTCAATTGGTCCTCAGTAGTCAGCTAATTTTCCACCTTACAGAGAAGTCAGAGGTGAAAAGAACCTTTTCTAAGCACTATTAAGTACTATCAATCCATAATTTTAATTAATTTTGAGAGATCTGCTTTGTATACTTCTGAGTGTCACAAAGACAACATAACATGCTGTTCAGAGGTTCAGTACTCAGGCTGCTTATGCATTCAGCCAGAGATGTCAGACACGTGGCTGGTTGCTTTCTTGCCTTACTCTTGAGCACAATGTATTGCAGAAACACCATGTAGCTGTGTAAAATTGAATTTTCCCAAACAAACAGAGGGAAATTATAATTGCAGCTATATCAGCAGGTGCAGTGCTGATTTCCCACTATTAGAGATGTGCCTAATTGAACCAACATGCAATGGTTTGGGAGTATGTGTAATACTAACTGTGTTTTAAAAGTCTGCCTGCATACAAATATCATTCTAGCTTCTTCAATCATAGCTTACTTAACTGGCTTATTTAAATTTATTTTACATTTTTTCTCCTTTGCTGATGGGTCAACACAGCTGAAGAATCTCCATACAAAGGCTTAATTTGGCCCTTTGCACTAGTTTAGCTACAGAGACTTTTCAGGGCTTTGCTAGAAGTGGGACATGCATAATCCCACACTCAGACAATCCCTGAGGCACCCTGAGATTAGGAGGCAGGAGATCCCCAGCAAAAGGTTAGAGCCTGCAATAAGGGCAATCTCAAAGCAGGAAGTCTTGCAGAGCCATCAGTGTCATAGAATCTAGAGAAGACACTGTCTACTCCAGAACTCCATATTTCAGCTGCCTCAGCTAATGCTGAGCCACTCCCCTACTCCTCTTGTTGCTGTTCTCAGACCTTTGTTTAGGGCAACCATTTTTATGAGATTAAATATTCAGTCTTTGTGGCAAAACTTAATCCAAGTCTTGTGCTTGCAGCAGCAGACTGTCACCTTTAGGAACACAAGCTTTTACTAAGATAAAGCCCCCCAAAGGGTTTGGATTACTGAGGACCCACCATATCTTCTGTTCATTGGATGCATCAATATTTACTTACTGTATTTCCATCTTAACAGATTTCTGATAAACACACATTTAATGAAACATGCTACACACATTGGATGCATTTTTTTTAAACTCACTGTTACTGATATTCTATTTTATACTCAATAGTCTCTCTTTGCATCATGTGAACATATTATGCAGAATCCTATTTGTTTCCCAAAGTATATTATTATAGACCTGTAACCAATTGTGTCATAAATTGGTCAGTGCTTCCATTATTTATTAAATGTGTATATTCTTTTTACAGGTTGATGTTTCATACTGATAGAAAAGGGGCTGAGGAACAAGATGTGTCAAAAGAGCACTGCAGATGGAAGAAAAAGGTTATAAGCTGTAGCAAGAGCAAGGTGTTTAACATAATGTCTTACATGTTTTTAAATGTAGTTTTACTTGTAAAAACAGAATATATCAGCATTTGTTATTGGACATTAAAAGACATATTTGCCATCCTGAAGAGGTGACCCATGCACACTCCAGTACTTCCTCAGTAGTCCCATTCTGTACTGCCCTAAACCCATGAGATTGAGTTTGTCTCTCTGCCTGCTACAGGTCCTGTAGCATATTAGAAGCCATCTGCTACTTCTTGTCACCTACCTCTATTCTGCTAAGTTGTCAATGATATTGTTTCAACTCACCTGCTTTACATGCCCAGAATTTGCACTTTTGTCATCTTCTGCATTAAAAAATAGAAAAAAAAATACAAAGAAGAAAAAAGTTCCTCAAAATGGAAGCTTCTATCTTAAAATTATCATGCCACATCTTACAACTTTTCATTCACTCACACAGTTAGGCTGCAAGCTCCAAATGTAACTACAGCACGGTTCTCCTCATCACATTACCTACATCTGATGCTTCTTACTTCATGCACTAACCTGACCATCTCATGGCAATTAGACTCCAGTCAGTCTCACAAACAACCAGAAGCAAAACTAGGGAAAGAACTTAAATGACAACTATTTGCACCTTGCTTTCCTTTACTGAGGCAAGCCATGATCTACACTTCATCTCTCAGGTTTCGCATCTTTCAGAATCAGGACTTTATACTTAAGGGTGACTTGTTTCCCACTGAACTCCCCAAACTTCTCATTCTGCAACTGTAAACATCACTTTCAGCAAACATCCACAGAATATTTCACACTCTTAGTTCTGAGACAACTTCTTCATAACTATTGAAGATGTTGAATAACTTCAGTTTCACTGAGCTGAGGAAGAGTTGATAAAACCCAGTACCATTACAAATTACTCAGCATGCCCTCTGAGTCTGCTCTAACTGTATACCTTTGTTACAGGCTTTGAACCTACTCTGGTATGCTCAGATCCAAGATGCTGATGTGGAAGTGCCACAGATATGTTTCTACAAACTCATCATAGGGAAAAACATCAACATTGCTTCTGATTAGGGACACCTTTGCAGGATTCATCAATTATATTAGAAGCACTAGATCACAGCTGGACAGTTCTTGCCCTCTCAAGAGGTCAAAGGATGAGGAATAGCAGGATGCTCTGGACCTATTCTCCTATATAACTTAACTCCTATATAACATAACTTATCCTTCTGGAAATGGAAAATCTAGGCTTTTATTTCCTTGCTTTCAGTGGATTTGTTTTTCTAAGAAAAATTATTGAAAACCAAACAAAAGAAAGTTGCTTTGAGGACTGCTAACCCAGCAAGTAAAAATTTCCTTATATAGACATACACTGGAAAAATAAAGACTCCTGTGATTAAAACAAGATTTTCCTACTGATTTTGAAGTTACCAGAACTGGCTACAATTTCTGAAGTATTTACAAAAATACACAAAACCAACCTAATACAATAAAAGTTATTCTAGCTTGTTGCTCATGCTTGACAGATATAGAACATCCTGTTACTCCACGTGCCTTAGAGAATTTGAGGACTTCTCCTTAATTTTCCAATTGTTTTCTTCAGTTGTCTCCTTTTCCCCTCTTCCCTTGTCAACTTACCCTCTTCAATACATTATTGCTAGTCTTTCACCAAGTAAATAAACCCCCGAGTTTTCTCAAGTTATTCTGAAGTATAGACATGAATCATTCTGCCCCAAGATAAGTTTAAATATACTGTCTGCTTTCCCCAGGTATCTAAGACACTGCTTTTATTATGCCTGCAACTATGTTATTTTACAACTTATCCAAGGGCTGAATTCTAGCTTGCACGAACACAGAACACAGCATACGTGAGGACATGGTGCATGCTAGCTTTTGCAAAAGCTGTTAATGAGCTCTACTGAAATGGTAGCTGTCACTTTGCATTGGATCAGAGCAATCTGTACAATGTAAGGAAATTAAAAGCTCCCAGTGGCAATGGATCCTGTTTCAGTCATTAGCTGCTAGGGAGTGACAGAGACCATTCAGAGGACCAGCCCCCTGTGAGGTTCTTTGGTCCTCAGGGGATTCACTGCTAATGCTGTTTTATGCCCCACTTCTTTGTGATGCAGAGTGAGCACAAATGAATTACTATTTAATTTATTTATTTAGGTGCAGCTAACATTGCAGGGGAAACAAAAAAACATTGGAGAGGGGGGAGAAAAAACTCCACGAAACACAGATGCATTAATCTAACAATCAGGATGGCCACAAGAGCCATTTGGCAACTCCCTATAAAACACCTACGTGGATGTGTGTGCAGCAGATGCATTATAATACAATGAATACCAAGTATATACCTCCCAATCCTTTGCTTTTACCTTTGAAGTAGGTCCACTGAGACTGAATTAGAAAAACAAAACCTCCATTAAGTTTTATTTCAGTGGAAGACCTAGGGAAGATCTATCTATCTATATTTTAACAGAGTCTGAGAATATTTGCTTCAATCTTTGTGTTTCAAAAGGGAACGAATCAGGCAGAAGGACAGAAGGTTACAGATTAGTCCTGGTCATTGCTCAAAGAGTGTGGGTTATAAATAATAAAGGAGAAAAGGTTGAAGGACACTAAAATATAACTTCAGGCCCACAATGGAATAATCAAAGCAATGAATCTAATTTCACCTGAAAAATACCAAGCAACTTTGGATTGCATGTCTCCATGCTGCTGTCCTCTGAGATATAGGAACTGATACACTAACACACATTTTTAACAAGTTCCTGAAGGAGAACAAACTAAAATGTCTTGCTTTTTAATGCACCACAGACAACAGGAATATTTGTGTGCCTGCACGTGTATGTATGTGTTCATATATGCATATGTAGTTCATATATATATTCTTTAAAAGTTCCATGCTAAGCAGAAAAATGTATATTCTTTTGCTACTTAACACACAATAGATAAGTCAGCCTATACATACCTGGGGGTGTGTGTGTATATATATATATATGTACATATTCCATACACACACCTCCACATACATGCACAATTTTTTTGTCACTGCTAAAGAACTGTTTTTAAAGGGCAATAGGTGAGGCTAATCCTGCAAACCTGTCATATGGCAGTTACAGATCTGATATGCTTGCAAGATGAGGCATATTAGGTGAAATGTTGCAAGGTGCTGAGGGGCAAATATCTTCAATAGACAACCCTTCTCCCTTGTGGTGAGAGGGCTCTGCACTGCTAAAGAAGCAGTCACCCTCTGGCAGGATCAGCTTCGAAAGGGTCTTTTTGCAAGATTGGTTTTTAGCCAGATAACTCAGTGTCAAAATGAGGCAAGGAAGAAGTGAATCACTCAGTGAGCACCTTGAAAATTATGAAAGCATCTGAAAGATAATTTTCTCCAACCCCTTGGTTCAGAAGCTTCTAGGCCTGACCCCTGTATCACTGTAATGGAAAATCCCACTATTCCAGCAGGAGCAGGCCCATCTGTTTACCCAAAGTATAACCTTTCCTAAAGACGACCACTGACTACAGGAGATGAAATTTGCAGACAATCCTGGGGCTAAGGCGATTCTCCTCCTTCATACATCTCATGAAAATATGCTTAGCATTCCACGTGCTCAAGCAAAATGAAGAGCCACATCCTTACTCAGACCACTAGGTCAAAGAAAAGTGAGACTGTAATCAAGCATGGAGGAATGACAGAGTCCTGATATTAAGTTTATCTGGGCCTTAGGGGAGTCATGTCATAACTCTGAAGTGATTAACGGTGGGATTTTACATAAAAAACAATCCAAACTGAGGCAGTGGAGATGGGATTACACAGCACAGCCCTGGCTTCAAAGAGGGCCCACAGTGGGACTAGCATTTCTTAGTTTCACATACAGGTCAAGTAAGAAGGCAGCAGGGATCCCCTGGGCAGTCCAGTCACCACCATGTGGGTAAGATGCATTTTTCTAGAGCACGTTGAAATTATTTACCCCTAAGAGTAGTTTCTGAACAGTAGGAAGTAGTCATTTCCTTTCGGTTGCTATTGGCTGGCCTCCTCTGTACCCTTTTTGCTATTTTTGTCTTCTCCAACCTATCCCTCACACCAAACCTCCTCTCTAGACACAGTGCTTCATGCCAGAGTCACCACAGAACGATGGACAAGCAACAGCAGTCATCCTGCTGTTTCCGTACACCTGAGATGAATCTCGCTGCTGGGTGCAAGCTGGACTCCTCCAGCAATTTAGCAGCCAGTGACTAACAAAACCTAATGTGAAAAAGGTGATTTCCCAATAACAATAAAAGAGACTAATGTGGGCAGATTCTGCAGGAGACATTGAGAAGACATCACCCTGCCAAATTTTGTTCCAGTACATGTGAGACAAACAACAAATCAAGTACCAGTACTGGGCAGTGTATATTTCTCCCTGCTGCAGTTCAGGAAATGGTTGAATTATCATTGTTGCAGGAAAAGTTACCCTTAGACAATCATATGACATGGAAATCTTTAGTTTGAATTTAAAAAAAAATTAAAACTGGAGATTAATAAAGTCATCAATTTCTGAAAACATGCTCTTATAGTGGAAAATATTAGGCAAGCCTTGCCATATGGGCTCTTATGACATAAAAAAGGTTTCAGAATCATTCTTAGCTACATTTACCACTCAAAGACGCAAGTACCTCTACACTCATCATGAGAGCAAGTCTTTAACCATTGCTGCAAGTTCTAATTGCATGCCATAGTAGTTAACAGAAGGCTAATCTCATGCATGCACACACACAATTTCAAATGAAGTCTGGAAGAGAAAAAATTGCCAGATTTCTGTCTCTGACAAATGTGAAATTGTACAAATGTCAGTACGTGTAACTGTAAATAAAATAGAGAAGAAAAAAAGCTCAAAATAAAGGTCAGTGAAAGTTGAAATTCTCCCTCCTAGAAATAATACAGTATATAAAGTTATTACCAGGCCTTCTAGGCCTTGCACAACTTTGCCCCTTTCTACATCTCATCTCTAGTTGTTCATGACCTTTCCTTTGCCAGTTCAACATACCTTTCTACTATGTAAGGTTTTATATAGCTCCCATTAGTGTAGCACTGGAAAAAAAAAATCTCACAATCTTTTAATGTTTTTATCACTGTGAGACAGGGACAAGCTATTATCCCTCCTTTATACAGAGGGAACCTAGGTAAGGCAAGGATAAGGCATATTTTTTTAAGTGCTTAAACTCTAGCATTAGGCTAAAGTGCCTGGAAACTCTTAGGAGAAGGTCCATATAGACACATCAAACTGCCTTAATTTATGTCTCTTTACTTCCCTCTTTCATTTGATCCTTCTAGTTTGAGGGTCTCTTGTTCCACAGTCATTTTCAAAACTGACTACTGCAGACAGTGCCTAAAACTCAGTGAAAAAATCAATGGAAGTTAACCTTTAAAATCTCATGGACCAGATTTTTAAAGGTGTTTACACAGCTAGCTCTCCCACTTGGATAATCTGGGTGCAAGTCATACCCAAAAAAAAGCAGCTGAGAACTTGCCACACCTACAAGGGCAATGTTCTAGTGCCTGTAAAAGTTGGGCTGCGTCTACCAGTGTCATAAGAAGCGTGAAGAAGCTGTGACTTGAATCCTGGATTCTTGGATCCTTCAAGAAGACTTTCTTTGAGGCACCATCTTTTCTTTCTGTTCTCTGTAACAATTAATTCTGTTCAGACCTACTGACCAAATTTGGGAGCTCGTATTCATTCCTTTGCCAAAGCCACTCTTTATACTCATTTCTGCCCAGCCAACTACTACTGACTGTCTCTGAAACTTAACTTTGGAGTTCAAGTGAAATAATATCAGTTTACACATTAGAAATTAGAGGATGTATGCTAATTGCTAGCTTGCATCTTGTCTATATTATAAGCTTCCAGTTTTACTTCAGATAACACAGCTTCCTCCCTAGCTGAGCCTGCTTGGTCCAAGCTCTGAAGCAGGAGTCTGAACTCTCCTGTACTCCCAAGGAAGTACCAGAAATCTTCAGGCAGTTCAGCTTAATTTTAAAAATAGCTAAATGAAATATCAACATAAACAATAAGTCCTTTTCCCTCCTCATTTAATTCATTTTAAGCTACCTCTACATAATACAATTTTGTTTTCCCTGGACGTGGATCAGTGCCACAAGTTTTGACAGAGCAGTGCTGAGGTTTTAACTACCAGACACTAACAAGAGAAACACATTTGGTGAGCAAGAAGGTGCCTTCAGAGTGTGACAAAAAAAGCCCAACAAAACACTTACTTGTTCTGTTGAAATAACTGATAAAAACAAAAAATGGTAGTATCATCATCAAGATTCAAAGATTCACCTCAAAGCAAGCCAACACCACACCCTCTAGCTGAGGTTAAGCAGATTCAAAGACCTCATGTAGATGTCAGTGCATTGCTTTACACTGTTCAGATTAGAGGCTTGCTTTGTGTTTAGGAGAGGTTAAGATCTTTTCACTTTTTAATATTTCATAGAAGCTCAGACCTGGCATTAATGATGAGAAAAACACTAACAGGAGACCAAATCCTCCTAAAGACATGGTAGCTTAGTAATAAGTATTAACAGGCAAGAAGAAGCCTTAAGATCTTCCTCAATGCTTACCACAGTATTTTCAAATGTAAAAGCACAGGATTTTACTGTGTAGCATTCACATTAGTTTCTTAGGGGAGAAAAGATACTTTTCTTTCCAATGACAGAGCAAGGAAATACGATAAGCAGAGGTTGTCCCCTTATTTACACTAAAATCCCCTTCCACATTTAACTAAATAGGATGTTCTTCAGTCCTTGTGCTTGAGGTACTGATCATAGGAAGTGTTGCAGATGCAAATCAGGCAAGACAAATGTACAGCCTCTGTGAAAATTTGTAACAATTGTACTTTGTGGTAAAAAACCCCCTCAATGTCTGTAAAACACTACTGACATTTTCCTAAGGAATGCTAAATTAACATCTCACTTTATGCTTGCACACTTTACAAATTTCAAGCTAAACCATTCTGTACACAAACCATGAGTTAATGAAAATTTTGATTAAATAAGGAGGCAACAACAAAAGGATTATTAAAAAAAAGGTTGTCTAAAGGTGAATGCTCCTAGAACACCACCTCAAAACCATAATTAAAGTGCCTTCCCATTAACTGTTATGGATATCTACTTCCCTAAAAATGGTTTAAATAGAGTTTCCATTAATCTACTGTCTGTGAAAGTCCACATCATCCCCAGCTTGTGGGGATGTTATGCCTGAAACATGGCTTATTGGGAAATGTAGCTTGCTACATGGTTTATTTTATTTGAAAAGAAACATGAAACACTAGTAGAGTATGTTGTGTGCAAAGAGGCTCTATTAGAATAATCTGTCCCTAAAGATGCTTTAAGACTAACCCATCCACTGACCCATGAAGGGTAAATGCTAAATTCTTACAGTCAAATATTCATTGTAACTCTTTGAAAAAGATGGATGAGCTGTGGCTCCGTTTTAAATTACTGTGAGATGGATAAGTAGGTACTATCATCTGGAAGGTGATCACCATCACTAGAAGCATCACCACCCAGCTGTTAAAGATGACTGAATTCTGACAAAGGAGGTTTGTTTACATAGCCATAAAACTGCTCTCGTATCCCTCTCTCTCTCACTGTGCGTATTTATAACACCGCTCTCATGAGAAGGTAAATTTCAGCTGTTGTGAAGGCAGCTAGAGAGCAGACTTTTATTAAACCATATGTTCTTTTACAAAGCAACATAAGCTAATAATTAATTTACAAACTGCCAAACCTTTAATCTTAAATCAGGGGAGAATTTATTAAAACTGGAACCATACACGCTCTGCAGCAGGAGGCTTTTTGAAGATGCGCTGCAAGCTAAACAATGAATTTCCTTAAGCTGAGCCAGCAGTAATAGTTCTGTAGTATATGGTGTTAGAGCTTGGCCACAGCAGTGTGTGGCTAAACATCTGTAGGTATCACAGAAGAGCAGTGGGAACTCTGGTCTTGGGATCCAGCCCAGGGACTTAAGCTCCATAAAGTGAAAACTCTCAAAAGACTGGGAGCTTCATTTGAATCTGAAGGAGCTCGGAGACTAACTTTGCCATAGGGGAAATCAGCACACAAGATACAGAACCCACAAGAGGAAGGAACCACAGAGCCCAGTTCTATTGCATTCATGTGGGGACTTGGGAGCCAAAAGCTAGTACCTCTCAGAGACACAAGATCTTGAGGAAAATTATTAGCCTTTGGCTCCCTCTACCAGCTGAGCTCTAAAGAGAGACCAGATGGTGGTCCAGAACTTGGCTGGAACCAAAAACCCCACACAAACATGGTCTCCCCTCCTCTGAAGCAATAAATGTACACTGACATTCACCAAGAAATCCACCACCTCCATTACCTTGCAAGAAGCTCAGAATAGCACAGAGCTACTAGACAGATTTTTTACCAACTTTGTGGGTTACAGTTCATGAGCTGTGCTGGTCTGGCCTATCACTACATTCAGTCTTCAAGGCTGAGAACTGCAGATGCTCCAAAGACCAAGAACAACGCTAAGTACAAAAGATCTTCCTCAAGCATGGGAGATGTATCCCACACAAAGCACATCTAAATAAAACCCTCAGTCCTGAAGCTGCTCTGTCATCTCAGCAGGACCAGGTCATTGTGGAGTGCTCTATTCATAGAACTCACCCTTTCTTGATGCCTTGAGTATCAGGTGGCTTTCAGAGGTAAACAACCCCTAATTTCTGGTACCACTGTTTCGGCACGCTGTCCTGATGCTATTTGCCTGGTGAGATATCCTGCACACTGAAAAACTTGAAAGCACTGATGGGTTTGATTTAAAGGGAGGTGTGGGGCCTTTTATTATTTTGTTGGGCATTTGGGGTTTTTTTGTTTGTTTGGTTGGTTTTTAAGGTTTTGAGACAGACTTAAACCTTACTTAGGCCTCAGCTGATACCTTACTAGAAAGACAGGCCAAATTGTGTTTCTACTGCAGTACAAAACCCCTATGACCTACATTAATGACAGAATTACCTTTAAATGATGAACACAAGTGGTTTTAAGTGTTAGAACAGAACAAAAACTATGGTTGTTTGATCAATCTATGACTGCTCATGGTACACATCCCCAACGTACCAAGTTCATTAACAGCATAAAGAAAGAAGTAATCATAACATACAGAGTCAGAATCACAGAATGTTAGGAGTTGGAAGGGACCTCAAAAGATCATCTAGTCCAACCCCCCTGCCACAGCAGGATTCCCTAGACCAGCTCACACAGAAGCACATCCAGACAGGTTGTGAACATCTCCAGAGAAGGAGACTCCACAACCTCTCTGGGCAGTCTATGCCAGTGCTCTAGCACCTGAACTGGGAAGAAATTTCTACGTGTATTCACAGGGAATCTCCTATGCTTCAGCTTACAGCCATTGCCTCTTGTCCTGTCACTGGGCTTCACTGAGAACAGCCTGACCCCATCACCCTGACACACACCCTTCACACATTTAAAAGCACAGATGAGGTCACCCCTTAGTCTCCTCTTCTCCAAGCTAAAGAGACCCAGCTCCCTCAGCCTTTCCTCACCAGGAAGATGTTCCAGCCCCTTCATCATCTTAGTGGCTCTGCACTGGACTCTATTTCAAGGAGTTCCCTATACTTCAACTAAAGGGCCCAGAACTGGACACAATATTCCAGATGCGGCCTCACCAGGGTAGAGTGAAGAGGAAGAAGAACCTCTCTTGACCTACTAACCACACCCCTTCTAATACACCCCAGAATCCCATTGGCCCTCCTGGCCACAAGAGCACATTGCTTGCTTATGGTCATCCTTCCACCCACCAGGATCCCAGGTCCCTTTCCCCTTTGCTGCTCTCCAACAGGTCAGTCCCCAACCTATACTCATACATGGGGTTGGTCTTTCCCAGTTGCAAAACTCAACACTTGGCCTTGTTGAATTTCATTCAATCTCTCCCTGCCCAACTCTCCAGCCTGTCCATGTCACACTGAATGGCAGCACAACCCTCCATGGTGTCAGCCACTGCACCCAGTTTAGTGTTGTCAGCAAACTTGCTGACAGTGCACTCTGTTCCCTCATCCAGGTTGTCAATAAATATATTGAAAAGCACTGGTCCCAGTACTGACCCCTGAGGGACCCCATGAGTCAGAGCGGACAACAACCAGGCACATTACTTCTCAAGTCCTCCCCGCTCTCTAGGATACTTGTAGTTTAATTAGGAAGTACCCTCATGTAATACTAGGGGAATTGTTTGTAAAGTATGACAGAGATAATAAAAGTAATTAAATCTGATGTTAAATTAACTTCCACTAGCAACAGGTGAAAACTTTTTCCTAATTCCTTTGGTCTTCAATGCCTGTGTGTCTAACTACAAAGTAAAATGATACTCGATGTTCTGAGGCTTACTTTTTTTGAAGAACATTTTAAAGTTTAGTAATACAATGTACTATAAATGGGAAAAGGATCCCATTAATAAAATCTAAAATACTGGTTTAAGTCCAGAGTGACTTGGAATGAGTGTAGTGCCAAGTATATGCAAGCAAAATTCAAGAATAAATTAGCTGTTTTAAAATTGTAAATGTGTTGCATAGCACAACCTCAGCTAGTACATTTAGAACTGCACTTGGAACCACAGGTTTGCTTTTCCTGTCATCCTCTTCTGGGTACCTGGCTTTGACCTCCAAGCTGTGTAACACTTTTTTATTATTTTTTTTTTAAACATAGAAAACCTAGAGTAGACTAAGTGCTTTACCCTTACCATCTCATTTTGTTCTCTCTTCCATATAACCCTTGGGTGTATAGGTTATAATAACTGTTTCAACTCCTATTACAGTTAGTGCAGCTGTGGGAATCGGTCAACATCTACGGTATCAATAACTGCTGCATTCTTAAACAGGAGGAACAAGTCAAAGGAGATAAGTAGTCAAGGAGATTAGAAGACTTAACTGCCACCATCTCAATAAATAAAGGCTACTTTTCTCTGTCATCACAAAGTCTGAGGAGCCATGTAAAAACAGTGCACTCTTCTTTTAAACATAAGCATTTTGAGTTCGAAGCTGGCTTTTTGGCATGTCCTCAGAGATCAAATTTAACTTCACCCCAGAAAATGTAATGATTTCCCTTATTCTTCTGTAAGTATTCCACATTACTTACAGTTTAATAAATTTCACTCATCAGTTTACACCACAGATCATCTTTATTCACAATTGATTAATATGGGAAGTGTTTCACAAGTGGTAAAAGGGAAACAACTCCTAAAGATATATCATTGCTTTAGTTTACATTTCCCATAGCACAGCTTACCAGGTCTATAATGTATTTTTCACTCTCTAGTGTTTTCTCAAAGACTCTCAAACACAATATAAATTCCTCTGTCAAACCACACAATTATTTTTACTAATCCATTGAGAATGGCAGAAGCTGAAGCGTTTGAACTGAGGCAGCCTGGTACAATAATCTAACAGTTCATTCAAGCAGGTGTAGGAAGTGTTATGTAAATTTCCACTAACTTCTTTTATTTATGCATGAGCACCTCACATTAATATTCCTCAGGCATAAAATTCATTCCTTTGACAGCCACCACTACCTTGCAATAGCCAGTCATCACCAGAGCAGTATCAACACATATGTCCTACAAATAGAACACGGTTTCTTAACTACTTTAGTTAAAAGGACGATGGTCATAAAAGACAATCAGAGTTTAACCCACAGAAGAAACAATCAGAAGTAGCAGCATAGCAGCATGGTGTCCCACAGCCACTACCAGCAGAGATGCTTGGAGAGTTGGTCCTGCATTTGAAAGCTGTATATTGAAAATTTTCTTCTGAGATAACCTTGAAAGGCTTTCCACAAAAGCTACAAAGACTAGGAGAACTTAGAGAGTCATCATTAAATTTTGGGAGTGTCTTTTTTCTATCCACAATTCATCCTTATTTTAATTGAAAATAAGCATCAGAACGTTTTTTTTCCAGAGTAAAAGCCTCTCAATTACAGAAGCTAGGAAGTCTTCACTTAAGACCCATAAGACCTATTTGTTATACAAGGTCCTAACACAGACAGTATAATCAGTCTTCACAGGCCCATAAGTCTGAGGAAGGAGGATCTGAGAAGGCAGCTTTCCCCACTGCTTGAGTCTGTTGGGGACTGGGGGTGAAGCCCTTGCACACACCAAACTTCAAAAGAATCAACCAGTATGGAGGAGTTTACAAAGCACCTTCCCTTAAATCTGGGCCACAGAGATTGCAAAAATAGCATCATCCCCTGGCTGGGATAACCTTCACATACACCACTGCTGAGCACCACTGGTCTGAGTAGAGAAACAAGACCTGTCCCCCTGCTGTCCTACCTGTCTGTACAGGTACACTTCATTACAGGACTTCTGTTAAGCTGCTTATCCCAGAGTTAAACTCCAAAATTCAGGTCTAGCTTCCAGTGAGAAAACAGTAGTGTCAGGGCCATGAGTGAATGAAAAAGGTCTTAATGTCTCCAATCTGATGATCTGGGGCTTCCTCCTACACCATCTGCCCATGGGTCAGGGACTCCTGAGCATTCAACCCTTGCTTAAGTTGAACTTTAGTTGCACCAGAGTCCATCCCTGTCTGGCCCCGCCTCCTGGATAAGCCTTGGATCCACGTTGTAGATAGCTTGCCTCCTGAGCTGAGCTCTCATACATATGATGCAAGGTTGTCTCTAATTCTGTCTTTGGCTCCATTTCCATTTGTTCCTGTCTGAGCTCCCTGGGTAGGCCTTGGAGCTGGTTACAGACACCATCGCACCATCCTCCCCATCAGCGTGGGTCACTCTCCACTTTGGGCCAGCCAGCCTCACTGCTCCCTGACAAGACAAACAACGAAGACAGTCCTGAGAAAGATCTCTAGTCCTCCCAAATCATTCTTTCTACCCTGTCTGAAGCAGACAACTCCAGCAGGAAGCCTAAAACTCACCTTAATCCTCTACTAACTGTCGTCCCTCACTGTTATACTCCAAGCCACCTACACACTGTCATAGATATCACATGTTATTGCTCCTTCACAAGCATTTCCCTTCTTCAATGTAGTTCCAAGCAAGAGACCCATTCATCCACAGCAGAGGCTCCTCTCATCCAGCAGACACCCAACAAGTTGGTGGAGAGAACCTTTCACTGATATCTCCATCACTAGCAGTGTCACACCATCGTCTGAACTAACAAAAACACTCATACCCACAAAGTCCAATATCTAGGGTCTAAGCTGCCACCTTGCTCTCCAAAGACAAGAAACAAGTAGGGTAACTGCATCTATTGCACACAGTACTTTCAAGACCCTAGACTCCAATGCAGCTCTTAAAGACCAAGCTACTATCACAACATAGGCATTGAACCTCCTAGTTGTGTAAAAGTGCAACTGCCACTGCCTGAGGCATACAAGTTAAACCCAAACTCAGAAATATGTGTTTTAAAAGGGGACAGTGAAAATGAATCAGAAAGAATGTCCTGTACTGAGTAGGATGTAGCATAAGCCTACATTTGTGAACAAATATCATTGTTAAGACATTTTGAACAATTTTAATTATCAAAACCATAGGTTTTATTTCAGCTGTGAATGTAATGTACTGTACTAAACAGTAGCAAGAGCAGAGGTTTATTAGCTAGTTTACAAAATCTCACAAAACAGGTCAGTGAAGAGTAAGGAATGTCAGCTAAAACTGTGACTTACAGCAATACATGATTATAAAAAATAAATGGGTTTATGGGTTATATATTGCTGTGCTGTGTTTGAGATAAAAACATAATCCCAAAGTAGAAAAGTCTTTCCTGCATTGCACCACCAGTACATCTGTGTTAAGTAGGCATAACACATTCCCGTCCTGCAGAGATAGCATTTTACACCCACTGAGTTTGGGTGTAAAGGACCTTAATGAGGTTAGTGTTTGTATCATAACAGTACTGGCCAGGTACCCAGGTTCTCTATTATATTAATAGAAATATTCCTTCTAGCAATAGAAGCTAATTCTACCTTACATAGGTACATGAGCGAACAGGTGAGGGGAATATCACCCCAAAGGTTCTCATTGGAATCCTCCCTACTCCCAATTCTCCCCAAGGAAAGAAGGATCACATCCCCAAGAACAGGATGGCTTTAAAGGTTGCAAATACTTCTTCAGCTGTACAGCCACTGAGCATTACTACTGTCTCCATGTACACCAAATCTTTGCGTGGGTTTCATTCTGCTACCATCCACCTCTTGCTCTCTCATCCCAGCATCTGAAGGTGCTGCTTGGTGTCCAGGCCAGGGCCCAGTAGGATGATCACAACACTTCTCCTGGAGTTAGTGCATATTGCCACCATCCTAGGCAAGCCTCCTGTAACCTCCCTTGACAGTTCATCATATCCTTACAGCAAAACTCCTCTCTATCAACTTACAGGCCATGTATCTCCATCACAGAGTGTGGAGTAGGAGTTTCCATGAGCTGCAACTAAACAAACTGAGAGGCAGGTGTATTAGCATTTCATATTAGTGAGCTTGGTTTTATTGCTTAAGATCCCATTGAAAACAAAATAAATTAAGCAATGCAGAATGGTATTGCTATGACAATTAAGTTGAGGTGTTTGGATGGTGTTTTTTGGTCTCTGCTTTGTCCAAAATGCATGAATATGATTTCAACTAAAATTACACCATAGAAAAATAAAAAATAGTTAACAAGCACCTTTCATGTAAACCACCCTGCTTCTTGCAGCTGAAATATGCAACATTGGCAGCTGCTAATGTGTATCACAAAAGTTCCCTCTTTGGATAGCAGCAGTCCAGCAAAATGACCTACAAAAAATCATTCCTAAATGACTATTGATTGTTTTAGAAGCACTACATTTATAAGTTGTATTTTCCAGCAGGAAGACATTTATATATGTTCTATCTGAATCCACTGTCATTTGTCACCTCTCATTAAGCAAGCAGATTTGGCTCTTATCTGCACTTACATAACAATTCTCTCTAAGAAAAGGCAGGTTGGAGTAGAAAGAGTGCTCACTTTTTCAGAGCCAATATCACAGCCTGTGAATAGGAAAGGCCATTGGGCCTGTTCCCAGCTTTGCAACAGATCTCCTTACATATTCTATGTATTTTATGTCATGCTAAATAGTGAAATAAAATTGTCTTTCTGGAATACTTATAAATAGCCAGTCTTTGTTGCTTCTGCCTCTATGCACAGTCCTTTGCAATTAAAGGACTAAAACAGAACAGTAGCAAACCCCCCTGCTCCCTACAGCTGACTTGAGAAATACCTGCATTCAACATGCTACAAATTCCATTATCCTATTATTTTATACCAGCACCTGAGCTTCATTGCAGGACAGAGACAGCCTGTCTCTAGGCATTCATGCACCTCCCTCTAATTCATGTTGGAATCAGAAAGACCCTTTAATCAAAAATCCCAATCAACTACATAGTTATAACTATATTAAGGAGGCTTTGTTTTGTCTGACAAGTTCTAGCTTCTAACTCTTAAGCCTTTTTAAAGCTGTACCCAGTGTCACTTTTTTATACTGAATTTTAACTAAATTCAATTTTAACTAACTAAATTGTAGTATATTCTGAATCACCTAAAGGGGGAAGGTGGTTTCTGAAGTCACTTCTGGGTTGGATTACACACTTGAATCCTGCAGACTATCACACCAAACACAAGGACTGGTCACCTCCAAAAAACACCTTTCCAACTTCCAGAAGTTATTGTATGCCTTTCTGCACATGAGTAAAATATAGCAGAAATGTACTATTTCCAAGTAATTCCAGCATTCAGTGAAATTATTCACAATCTGAAAGTACAAGTGAGAACAACCTTCAACACCTGCTATTGTACCTGACTAATACCAGCACATGGGTTTTTTTTCTTCCATTCACAGCTGTTAAGCTTCCTCAGCTAAACTCAACAGTTCTGTAGCTGTGTTTTTCAGGGATGCATGGGTTAAATTCTGGTGTCAAAGCCTGGCTGCTAGCGACCAAAGGATGCAATGACAGAGGGATTTGCAAAACTAGCTCCTGTTGATTTTTAGTTTGCTGCTGTGCCTTCCTGCCTTTGAGGGAAAAGCTGGTGGAAATCTTTTTAAGGAATAGGGTAAGCAAGATTAAGAAATATGGTAATGATTTCAACAATGCAAAAAAATTGTTTCATAGCTATGGGTTTTGTTATTTATTTAGTAGTTAGTTCAATAATTCTGCCAGGCCTGAACAACAGCTGCAATTCAAAAGAAAATCCACAAAAGCATTCACAAAACCAGCTAAGTGTAACTTTTTGTGCACGTGCTTGTCAGGGACTGATGTCTTGCCTTAGCCAGTGTTTGTTTAGCAGAATCTTATCAATGATTTAATGAGCTGCTTGTTGGGCAGGAATTTTCTAAGAGGAGATGACACAAAGAGAAAGTTTCAAAACGTGCACTTGAATGGTAACACAAAGAGGTTGACTTGTATCTTCAGAAACATTTATGCATGCTTATTGGCTTCCACATTGTTCCATGGAAACAATGCACAGTCAACTCGTGTAAACAGTAACCCAGCAGCACACAGAACTACTCAGTGTCATTGTGCAAGAGCTTAAATAGGCACTTACTTTACATAAGGGCATGCTCCTCCCAGCCTCTTTGCATATTAGTGCAGGCTTTGGGGGAAAGATGCCTTTGTGTGCATTGAAAATGCACAAATAATGTCAAAATTTGCCACTCTAGCTTTTTCAGTCTGATCCTGAAATTAACAAAACTTCATTTTTAATACTTATGCTTTAGAAACTAGTGCAGACCAGCTGCAGCCTTACAGACTCAACTTTACATGTGAGCTTTCTAACTATCACATGATGCTTTCTAAAGCACCAGGTAATCCTTGCCAGAACAGCTTAGAGAGGGGTTCAGAAAGCAGCTTGGTGTGCAGCACAGAGCAAATCAATGTAATTACCTTAGCAGAAGCTACTACCTATCCCTGTTACTTGGAGGAGGATAGGTAGAAAAATAAACCACTCCCATAATGCCTTAAACATAGCAGCTATTCTACCTTCATTTATGGGAATTAATTTTCATTTCCTGGATTCTACTGTGAAGGTTTCCAGTAGACAGTACAATAGCTATAGTTTAAATACTTTTTAAACAGACAGTTGCTCCTCAACGTTGGGATGCCTGGTTTGTTAGCTGGCATTGAGCACTTGCATTAGCTTCCCCACATGTATCCTTACAACTTCCACAGTTTGGGGGCTGAAAGCAGGTGGAAAACAATTTTCAGACATTTAACAGCACTTGTTCCTAGTGCTTGTTTTCTGCACATTATGCTTGAGAAGAGGGCTGTCAGGACAACCTCCCTAGGCACAGGGGAAGAAGCCTCCTAGAGCAACAAGTAAGCAAGCTAGGACAGATTCAAGTGTGGGTGAATCCATACTAAGGGTCTTGTAACTTTGCAGTCACTCTTCTCTCCCCACCCCACTACAGCACTTCAGGATCTGATCTGTAGTGAATATAAACACCAGAGAGCAACTTCACCAAGATGGTGATACACATGTAGCAACCAGAGTTGATATGAGCCCATATGCTTCTGCTGAAAGAAATTACAATGAAATGGGCCAGAGCTGCTCCACAAACCTGGTAAAAACTTAGGAAGTGAAATGTGTCCTATTAGAAACCAAATTCTGTTCAGTACACAAGCCTTTTAGAGAGACCACCTGCTCTCTCCAGGTGGGTAGAATCATAGAACCATTAAGGTTGGAAAAGACCTCTAAGATCGAGTCTAACCATCAACCTAACACCACCAGGCCACTAAATCATGTTAGTAAGTATAACACCTTGCACAACTACATATATGCTGCCTTTTGGTCATATTTGCCTTTCATAAGTTCAAAAAGCAGCATCCTGCAAAGGAAGCACCTGTCTCCCCACTTGGTCTCAGAGAATGCTGGCTTTCCAGTGTGGAGGAGAGCAGAAGTGGATGCACAGAGACCCACAGTTATGTGGAAACAGCTGTAAGCTCTCCTCCAGAATAATTCAGCAGAAAGGAACCGAATTTCTGAATATACATAGGCCTTATGAATAAAGCAGAAAAGCCTTTTCAGTGAGTGCAAAACATGCTGTTTATTCTGGACATAACAGTCTGGCAGTTTAAACATCTGCAGCTGTTTAAATGCACACTCACTTCTCTTTGTAAGTTCCCTAGAAATACTGCACAGTACATTGATATATTGTATACACAAAGGCATTTACATGTGTTGGAGAGCAAATTCCTTTGAGAAGTCACTCAGCACTGCAGCATAAATACTGTACCACTGAGGTAGAAGTTGTTAGTGCATCTTACCAGTAGGTCAGTCAGCAATTCCATCTGTCTTTTTGACAATTTGTTCACAGCTTCCTAATTCCCTTGCAGTTTCTTGTTTGGTGAAACCCCTTAGAAGGCATTGTGATGGCAAGCTACCTTTTCTTCAGTGTTGTACAAAAGCAAGCCATAGAGTGAGTTTTTTTCCATGAGGCCAAACTCACTTTCTTTCACAGTTCCTTCCTATTAGAGGTGATAAATTCCTGATTCGAAATTCAGAGCAGCTGCAGACATGTCACTCAGCAGTGGCTCCTTTATAAGAGGGGTTAAACTGCCTCACATCCCATTGGTTTCTTCATATTCCCTGGTCCATGAGTGCTTTGTATACTTGAGCCCATTTCATGCACAAAATAACACTGGTTGCACAGTCTGGTCTCAATTTTTGTTGCTTAAATCTTAGAAGTCAGAAATGAGGAAAAAAGTTTTACTTCATTCCACCTTTCTGTACCTCTCCCTGTCAGATCCTCATATTCTTTATTACTAAAAAGAGCTGTATAATGCCAAGACAAAAAGTGGCAAGATTCCAATGACATGAAATACTTATCACAAAAAAAGTCCTCAGAACTAAGTTTCATTCATGACATCCAATATAGATGCCAAGGAAAACTCACTAAAGCATCAGTCTTACTCATCAGAGTCACAGAATCATTAAGGTTGGAAGAGACCTGAAAGACCATCTAGTCCAACTGTCAACCTGTCACCACCATGCCACCAAACCATGCCCCTAAGCACTAAGTCTATAGGCTTTTTAAACCCCTCCAGGGATGGTGACTCCACCATTGCCCTGGGCAGCCTGGGCCAATGCCTAACAACTCTTGCTGGGAAGAAATTTTTCCTGACATCCAATACTAAACTTTCCCTCGTGCAACTTGAGGCTATGTCCTCTTGTCCTTTCACTTGTTACCTGGGGGGAAGAACATCCAACATGCTACAATCTCCTTTCAGGCAGTTGTGTGGAAAGATAAGGTCTCCTCTGAGCCTTCTCTTCCAACTAAACAATCCCAGTTCCCTCAGCCACTCCTCGTAAGACTTGTTCTGCAGACCCATCACCAGCCTTGTTGCCTTTTTCTGGATGCCAGAAACCTGTACGAGCAAAATGACTGCACATTTTAAACTGACTCAATATCCTTTATCAGGACTCAACTTAGTCAGTTAAAATTGCAAAGAGCTAAATCCTTCCCTCCCCCTTCTTTGGGGGACTCACACTGAATTCAGTAAGAGGGCAGATGTGACAATACGTACAACTTTTGGCCCACCCATTTCAGAGAGGATTTTGAGTACAGGATGCTTAAAGAGACAGGTAGTTTCCTTAGAACTTCTCAGTTCTTGGTCACCTACAGCAGAGTTTTCTGGCATGGGAAAGGCATAGCAAGACAATTGCAGTGCAGGAATAATTTTTTTGTATCCTGATAAAGTTTAAAGCTATTTTAATAAAGTATTATTTAATCTTACTCTCATCCTTTTTTACTACCTATTTTTGTGTACACTTTATGAGGTACCTATTACTACAACAGTATGTATATATAATTTATAAATAAATGCACATACAATGGAAGTGCCTGCTCAAAAGTTTCTTACTGATAGAGGTGTACAATTTAAAAGTTTAGTGACCACTACTTTACAGGAACTATTGTTTTACTTGAGAACACTGTCATACCAAATAATTTTACTAGCATTAATTAAATTGCTTTACAAATGCTGTCTCTAGTAATTACTTCTTTCACCATTAACATAAGCCCTATGAAAGTAACAACAGAAAACTGCTTCTGTGGTCATTACCCCTTCACTCTGTTAGGATTCTCCAAAACACAGAACCACCACCTCTCCATTCACTGAAGTTTTCCTGAATAGCACACATAAAGTCATATTACAAATCTGCAGAATGCAAAGGGGAAAGAAAAGACTGGAAATAAGTCCTCAGGGAACACATATTATCACAGCTCTGTTTTCCAGAAGAACTTGGGCCAAATAGCTGCCCCCAGAAAACTGAATGAGACACAAATAGGGCACAAAACATCTGTGTGCCAAATCTAAGATCTCCTGTGATATAATTTAAATATCATCTCCAGGTAACTCCACTGGTGCTATATTATTTTAGTCTGTAGTCAGGTATGACTACATAAGCTGTTCAAAATACTCCCTTTATATTGATATTATGCTGAATTAAGTCTCCTATATCCTTTCCCAAACAAAATTTCAGAGGAAAAAACTGAATGAGTCTGAATGGTCCAAGATTTCACTCCTGTTCCTCCTCGAACATCCCAATCTCAAGGAGAAAGGTGTGGTGAATGTATTTTAAGGTTATCATATTAAAGCAGTAGCATAGCTCACTGTTCAAAGTAGTTGCTAAATAACAGAATGTGTTTTAAGCAAACTTCCTTTTTTTCTTAAAAAAAATTAATGCTTCAAGAGTCTATTACTAAATAAACTGACAAAATATCTCAGAGCTAACGTAAACGTGCAATTTTAATGCCTTCTAATCACACAAATCAGCCCAAGATTTTTGTACTTGTGTATGACCTTCTTCAAATTACCCCTCCACTTTGGCTGAATGGGAATGAGTGTGGGCTATTTGATAAAAAACACTAAGTGTGTGAAATGAGGGGCCCTCATCGCTTCTGCCAGACTCCTCTTGACAGAATGATGATAGAAGCATCACATCCCTGGGAGAGTAAATGCAAACTGACAAGAGATGAGCCTTTAGATGTTGAATATAATCTTGAATTGTGCTTGAAGTGTCTTATTATCTTGTCTTTTGATGTCTGAAGGGGTGGCTCATTGTTAGAAAAAGGAAAGCCCTTGCACATCTTTGCCATCTTTAAAAATTGTTTGGCCTTTAACAACTGCTTTTCCAACTAATGTCCATTTCTCCTGACAATAAATATGGCAGGTCGTCAGCAAGTGACAAACAATTTACTTTACATGCCAAGCTTTTATGGGTTTTGAGAGCTCATGTGGAAGCATATTTTAAAAAGCAGTAGGAAATTAGCACCATTACAAATGTTAAGATGGCTGAATGTGTGTAGTTCACTGTGTGGTTATTCATTTCTGCTATGGTTCTGTTTTAAAAGTCCTCTCTTTCCTGTACTCAGACTGCTGTTAAAAGTTCTTTATTTATCATTGACTCAAAATAGTCAATGAAAAATAAAGAGCAAGAAGCAATTTTCTTCTGCTCTAAATAAAACAGTATTATGGATACAGTACATGGGCAATGCATAAAATCATATTTATTAATCATAACAAATCAATATCAGTAGTAGTATGGCACAGTTTACCTGTATTGCAGACCCTCACAATCGCATCACATTTTTTGTTTTTCCACCTTCAACCAGCTCAACTTTCCCTCCTCCCCCCAAACTTAAAAGTTTAATGATGAATCAGATCAATATGATTCCTTAGCAACTAAATCACAGGCACACTAGTTTTTCCTGTCACAGCACCAGTTTTGCAAAAGCAGTCAAGTTCTTTTTTCAGGTCTCCGTCACTCTGAGAATCCATAAGAATTCTCAAATGGATCATAAACTGTTACAGGGTTCAGGTTATTGTATCATTATAAAAATGTATTGATACAGTACAGATGACAAGACATGCAGCTCTTGTGCTAGTCTATTACAACCATCTGAATACCCTAAGACATATCAGATCTAAACAAAATAAAACAGTCAGCAGTAAGCTGTCTTTTAGGGAACCTTTTTTTCCTTTTTTTTAAGCTGTTTTAGTCTGGTTGGAAGCACAGCAGCTACATGAACCCACAGAAAAGAACACAAACCCAGAAGAATGGGTTATTAAAAATAAATAGCTGAAAACACAATCAGAGCCTGGAGATTTAATTTTTTGTTTAAATCATGGCAAGAAAGGGTCTGACTCTATTCTGATAAGCATGACTATTTTGCTCCTGAGTTTTCAAAGAGTATCATCCCCTTAACCCCTCCACCTCCCTTCCAGTCCAGCCCCAGACTGCCCCATTGCCGCTGCTAAGAGGCTGCTCCATGTGTTGTAACACACCAAAAGCACACCAACCTTCAAACCAGACAGGGGTCTGCTGCTACATGCAAGCCTGAAATATGTAAAGTGCTACTCAAAATACACCAGCTATCATTTTACAACAAATGAGGTAACATCGATGTGAGAAAGGCTCAGCCTCCAAACTCAATCCCTTTGAGGTCCAGGGTCACAAGCAGGAGTCCCACAAATCCAAAGTTGCTCATTGACTAGGACATCTCATCTGAGTAAACCTTTGCATCATCTGGTCCCTCTTTTATTCATTGCCTCATAAAAGCAAAGAGATGTGGGGGTTGGGAGAGAGTGAGCAGGACCAGCTGATTGAAAGATTTTTTTTTTCTTGTCAGCAACTGTTATGAGAAGGTTCACTGTGCTGTATCCATGCAGTTAAAATAAGGACTCTGAAAGCAATGCATCAAATCCCAGCAACAGAGCCACACAAGAGTTTCCTTCACACTCCTCATACAGGGATGGGGGGGGAAATCCAAAATAAAACCCCACACACAATTTGAATGATACATGCAGATGTTTTTCTTGCTGGCTATTATCACTAAGTTTACCATGCTTATAAGAGTAAAGTACATTCAATTACTAGAAAAAATATTTTTTTATATATTTTCTTTTTCTGATTTCTTCCAGTTGTAAATTTCAATTCTCCTTCAGAAAGATTTGTGGCTTGCAGTGCCAAATATTTACGATTTCAGGCAAGGAGGCATAAAGAAAGGAGGAGAAATATCAAGCCTGTACATTTACTATCACCTTTGAGATCATATACATCTAATTTCTTACCCACACACCCACACCTCCCATTTTAATCACTGCTGATTTTTCTAGTCATGTTTTTGTTTCACTAATAACTATCATTTATGGTCCTTAATTATTTTTGAATGCCTAATTATGATAACTCTTTCTAGCTGTCCCATAAACATCCTTTAAAAACTTCTCCACCTTTATGGAAGCTTTACCAAGGTCCCAGCAGCACCAGACTGTCCCTGCCCACAACAGGTCAGGAGCTGTTCCTACCACAGCTACTACCTGTTTCTCCATGGCAGAACAGTGGAGGTGGAGTCCCAGAGCCTTTGCAATCCATACATGTACCTGCATGATGTAACAAACACACAGTGACCCAGGCACTGCCTCAGTAATTCATCTTTTGGTAAACATAGAGGCAGCATAATTGTAGAGTGGCTGCTCCTTCCTGTCAGTATGCTTGCTTAGCTGATTTTAGCTCCAGAGCATGGGAGGCTGTAGAGCAGTGACCATGTTAGAGAGGTGGAGACCATGGACTGCCATGCAAGTATTGATAGGATGAATACCCTGCTGAAATCTCTGGTCTTCCTGCATACATGATGGATGTTCACCTGAGACCTGTCAGAATCTAGCTTCATGTTTATTCAACTCACTGAGCAAACATGACATCTTTACATCATGTGAATAAATCCCAATTTTATGCAAAAGAAAATACAAAAACTGCCCTACATTGTATTTGCTTAAAAGATTAGACTGAATTCAAATGATCTTTCTTCCTCTCCTGTTAATACTGTGCTATCTCAAGAAATAATTACTCATACTTAATAGCACAATATATTAAAGTATGCCTTCAGGTATATTTACTGACAAAGCAATTCCTAGTTTCCTGATTAAACACAGGTTTTTGATCCTCCTCTTCAAGGAACAGCTCCCTCCAACTGCTAAGCTTCAAACAAAGCATGGAAACCTGAAGCAGACCTCGACAACAGATGAAGGCAAAATACATTTGAGTAGACCTGAGCAACAACTGCCTGTGCACAGCTGTGCTTGCTTCCAGCTGCATGCACACACACCAATGGGCAGAAGAGAGGGGAACAATCCAAACCTGGCTGTAAAGAAGAAGAGGGGCAGAAAGGAAAGGTTGTATTTCTGCTTTTACTGACTCTACAAGCCTTGGGGTTTGTGTGGAGAATAACAGGTGAGGATTTGTCCAGTGGGGTCTGGGAAAGGACTTCCTTTTCTTCTGCTGGAAGGCAGTTTGCTGCTAATAATTCTTTCTTCAACAAGCTAAACCCAAAATATTAAAAAACAGGATTATGGCAGACAGGACACTGAACTAGAAAATGAAAAAATCTCTAATGGTTGTCCATCCATACAACCATCATCTGAACTGAAGAGAACAAAAGATGTTTTTAAAAGCTGGTATTAATGAGCTTCTATAAACTCCATGCTAGTTTTCAAAGAAGTAACATAATGATAGATTGCTGTAGTGAATACTCTTCTTAACATAGGAAACTCTTTCTTGTGAAATATTCCAATATTCAGAGTAACATGTAATTTTTTAGGACTCTGATTTTTTTTTTTTAATTCCATTAAAATAATTTACTTAATATTCCAGTCACACTGGCTGATAAATTTTCTGTATGTATATTTAAAAAAAATTCATTTAACTTTTGTAATCACTTTCAAGTGGCATGATTGCTTTGTGTTCTGAAACATAATATTTTCCTTAAGACAACTTCAAGCTGTTCAGGAATTAAAATGATGGCTTACCTTTCTGAAAAGAAAGGACATCTGATAAGAAAAAACTCCCACTCTCCCAACAACTCTTTTTGTATATTCTCAAATAAAAACACAGAAATCCAAACTACTTTTAGGAATGAATAGATAACCAGTAGTTCAGTGTTAAAAATGTTTTAGAGTGGCAAGGGTGTGGGTTGTGCATTGATTTGGTAGATATGGATATCCCTCTAATATGTAGAGAACTAACCCAATTTCAGTCTCTCTGCAAACAGCAGGTTTTATTTAGCCAGACAGGATGAGGTACTATTCTTCTCTAGATGACCTCTGCTTTCAAAGTAAAAGGGCTTAGTCCTGCTTCTGAGAGCATCAAATAGTATCACAACATAAAGCAGGACACATCACAATACAAGTAATATTTTGTTTCATACTGATACTGATTTTGATTTTTATATGGTGGAAAAAGAGAAAAATGAGACTTTATGCTAACAAATATCAAATAAATTCCATGACAAAATAATATTCCTGTTAAAACCCACAAATTATGACAATTTCATTCTGCTTTTGCCCCAGTTCAGCATTAATTCTCTCATTTAGTTGTAATTTTAATGTAACTACTACCACTGAGATCACCAGAAATTATTTTGTAACTAGCAAAATAATGTTATTTTGGTAGTACTAATGGTAGTTGTATAAAAAGAAAATAAAGCATTAACAGAAGAAATATTAATATACTGAACACAATTAAATCAAAGTGTAAAAAGCCATAAAGCTAATCTTCTCATCCTCTGACCACCTCTCCCTCAAAATAGGGACCACAGGGGATGGATGCAACAGCAGAAACAGCTTAGCAAAGAAAAAGAATTAAAACAAAGAAGAACCCACAAATGTCAGAAAGAACAAAACCTAGGAAGACAACACAACACGGAAAACCAAGTGCTACATAGGATATTAAAGGGGAAAATGATCCACAGGAGAATGGCAACTGTTACTATGAGCTTCCTACAGCTACCTCTGCCTTTGGATATTTTTAAAAAATTTATTAACCTGACAGCAGGAAACTTTATACAGATTGGCCCCTGACAGGGTGCCAGCTTGGTATAAGCACTTGCTGTCTCTTTGTTTAGCATAAGGAAATCAAGGAGGTGTTAAGTGATGCCATGTGCACATTTGGGCAAATCTAACTTC
The DNA here is from genome assembly GCA_013399015.1 of Galbula dea. NCBI lineage: Eukaryota > Metazoa > Chordata > Aves > Piciformes > Galbulidae > Galbula > Galbula dea. Next base: position 396,568 of record VWZX01001929.1, on the reverse strand, counting down.
ACCTCCACCTGCCTCACCTGCACATTTCCATGGAGAACTTGCTTAATCATGGGAAGTCCAACAGAAGCAGCCAGTTCTCCTTCCTTCTCTCTGCTATGTTTGCTTCCTTTTTAATGTGCAAGTGTCTGATCTATTATTAATCTCCAAACACAAACCGGCAAGGATCTCAACCAAAGACAGTAACAGCTCCTTCACAAATTACCTGTTTACAGTATAGTAGCCAGCAAGTTCCCTTTGAAACAGCCAGCCACTTATGTTGCTTTTAAACAAGTTTGTTGTTATTTTTATAACTTCAAAGACAGGGAGAAGAAAGATTAGCTAATTAAAAATGAACTATTTGTCATTCAGTCATACCAACTGCATACTAGGATTTCATTCTTTTTTTCCCTTCCCTCTCACATTAGTTATTCTGTATATAAATACAGACAAACAGACTTCAAGCCTCATTTAAGAAAGACAAGGTACTCAGCTCAAAAAAATTTAGCAAAGAAATAATTAGAAATTCATGAGAACAAACAGAATTGCTTTAAAAACCCCCACAATTAACTTTCTCCATACTCAAGATAGCTTCTGTTGTTTGTTTGCTCTCTTTAAATAAGCTGTCACAATTCAGCAGCAAGAGACTTACACATTTCCATACTGGCAAGGGAATTTGTAAGTGAGGCCGCAATATTTGCCTTTCACCAGCCCAATATTGCTTTCATCAAAGGTTAAAGAAGTGAGACTCCAGCCTCCTCAGAGTTGGAATGTATATGCTAACATCAGTACCACCACTGGCCAAGATACCTGCAACATCTAGGCACAGCAGGAACGCTGAGCTAAGGATGGATTTTCTGTCTTACCATTACATCGTGCTTTGTTTCTAAATAGTCATAACATCTTTTTAAGCTTTAATAGGCATTTACTCCCCCTTCCCAAGTACATCCCCCACTGACTTCATAAGAACTCCACCAAAGAATCAGACAATAACATTATTCAGAGTAGTTATTCAAGTCCCTGTTTGCAAACATCTGCTTAAAAATGCTCATGTCAAACATATCCTTCAGAAATAACAATCAATCCCATAGCCAGACCTTCAGATTCTTTGAAAACTTACTCATTATTTGAGCAAGACACCTCTATTTAGAAAATGGATTTACATGCCTGTATAAAGACCCAGTTCTGTAAACATGCCACCCTTTAATGTTCCCCACTGCCACAGATTTTGTAAGGAAATAGTGTTCCCATCCAGAGGTTACTTGCTTTAATAGAAATATCACACACACAAGCACTAACAGGATCGCTCCTAAGGCCTTTACGAGTGCACGGATAACCAAGAGCGTCCCAGAACAAAGCATTCACAATCTGGAAACTACTGAATAAAACTATGTGAAGAGACAAGAAACTTTATATGCAGATTGAAGGGGTTTCAAATGTTTACTGCATAGAAAAGAAGGCTCTGATTTGAATACTGAGACCATTTGTGCCATGAACTTCCCTATTAGAACAGAAATATTCAGTGGAGCTTTAAAATGCAGTAAGAGCAAACAACAGATGATGCTTTCATTCACTGAAATTACCAAACCTTATCAAAGTGTTCCTAATGGGCAGAGATCTCACAAGCCTTTAAAATTTGAGGATATAACCAAGAATCATTCTTAAATACACTGATGAAAGGAAAGCTTTTGGGCTGAAGGCTTCCCCCCAGCCCCCAGGCTAGATACACTGTTAGTGACAATAATGTGAGCTTCCTCACAGAAACCTGGCAATGACCTCTGCTCTGACCTGCAGAGACCACTGTCTCAAGAGGTAAAAGACAATTTAGTTCTTTATCCTTTCTAACTGAAATGGTTCCAGTGTTATAAATTCTAATCAAGGCAACTCTGATGTAAAAAAAAAAATAGTAAAGAAAAATTGGATATGTTTCCTTAAAGAGCAATAACAGATTGAACAGCAAAACACAGTCGGCTAGAAACAACTTCTGCCTTGTTCTGCTACAGCATGTACATGTATGCATGTATAGAGAGATGCATGCAGTTCTGAAACAAGGGTAACAGGATAGGAAAGTAAAATCCCAAAACCAACTCAGTGTTTTGAAAATAACCCCTTGTTTATGGAAATGTGTGTGGATTGATTCCACTGTGATATCCCTGCTCTATATTTCAAAAATAAAGAGCATTTATAAAAAGAAAAATAGAAGAGAAATGGTAGTGAACCAAATGAAACCACAGTCTTCAGATCCAGCACAGGAAACCTAAGATTTAATTTCAGTGGAACAAAACCTTGCCAGCAAAAAAATAAAAAAAAAAGGAAAGCAAAAAAAGGATAGCAGTCAATTTTTTGCTGTCCTGCAATTATTAAATAGGAAACACTTGTGCTCCACAATTATAGGCTTGGTCTTGCAATCTCTATATACTTACAGCTTTATTTCAATAAGTTTGATGTGCAGAAGTACAGCCTCAAAGAATAACTTTCTATAATGCAGTAGAATTATCTTAAGGTCCAAGTGTATGTCCAGCTTTCCTTTTACCATTTTATAATTATATCACAGATTACCTTAAATTAAGGATGAAGTAAGGACTGAATATAACTCAGTCCACAGGGGCTTTTGGTTCTTAGATTAGCCACTTCTTTCCTGGGATTTTTACTGTACAGAGAATTTTAGGCATGACATATCCCTGGTGTCTATACCAACTTCTGAAGCACGAGTTATATTACAGAGCTAAACATGAAGAGCTTTTTTTCTTAAGATTTTTTTAGAGCAAAACTTCATAACTTATTCTAAACTTGTTTAAAGATATTACATAAAATGGCAACTAGGATTAATTAACTGCTGATCAAATCCCAATACGTTTATTTAAGTGAAGCTACTACTTAGCTTTTTCTGTGAGCTGTGGCATTTGCCCTGGTTATTCTGAAGCATATTGCAGAGTAAGACAAGTTGATCTGAAAATGACACCTCCAGGAATGTCAACAGCATTGAAAACAACAACTTCTGTTTCTTAATTATATCATGATTAAAATAGGTGATACTGGATCATAAATATTTTCAAGAGTAAATAATACACCAAAAGATCTCTTGCAAAGCAACTTCCTCTCATACTGCTCAGGAAAACTGGGAATTCTGTAACAAAACCCCTTTAGCTTGTGCTGACTTCACACCTCAAAACTCTACTTCTGAGCTCAGGTGTTTCACTCATAGTCCTGTACAAATATTATGCACTTCAGAAAGTAATTTTCAGCACATTTTTTTACTCCCTTCTTGTTTCACGTGACTTCAGTATCAAAAATCTTTTGCACACAGGTATGCAGATTCCAGAAAGTCCATTGGTTTAAAAAGCAGAGGGTTACAGATGCAAACCCCTAGACTCCAGGACAGCCTTTTCTTTGAAAAAAACCACCAGCCAAAACAACCCAAACAAACAAACCTAAAACACCAAAACCCCAAACCAGTCAGCATGAGAAAGCAAGCAGGCATCCAACAAGCAAGCACAACCCCTCTAATCACAGCTGCTCCTGTCATCACTTCCAGGCCCTACAGTGACAGTGTATCTTCCCAGACACCTGTGCACCCATTTCAAGGGGGAACCATTTCAGCACCTCTGAAACATACCCCAGCATGTGCTAGTATTTCTGAGATTCAAGGAGCTTCAGTGTTCACCTTTGTCACTGATAGCAAAGCACCCACAAAAGAAACAAAAGTTTACGGCATATCTTCCCAAGTAAAAATTAAGTCTAATTAATTGTACTCCTGCCTTTTTCTCACCTGCAGCAGGGACTGTTGCTGAAGAGGTATCATGTTGTGATACCTCCTTTTTCTGTGGTATGCAGAGAAATAGCAAAGCAAGGAAGTGCTTTGAGAATGAAAGTGCTTTTTGAATGAGAAAAAGGAGGTGGATTTTAGGAAAGTGTACAGGTGAGCAAAGCAGGTCCTTGAAGAAAGAAACAAATCCATCCAAAAAAGCTAAGCAGAACATGTCTGATGAGAAAGAAGAAAGCTCTTCACATCTAATCATTCAACTCTCTTCATCTGTATGAAAATAAAACTCATGAAAATATTGCTAACATCAACAAAAGACCCAAATGCTGGTCACTCACTCCAACTAAATCACAGCACATGATTCTCACAAATTTTTCCTAAATTCTCAAAGCAGCAATGTAGCAGAACTTTGTTCTTTATGGACCTGTCTCTTCCCTTTGACTTTCTAAAACACTCCTCCCCCTCCTGTTTAATAGATTTTGTCCAAATTTTCACACAATATGTGTCAAATGTTACACTGAAAAAGAAAATGATCATCTCCAATCACATGAAAAAGTTAGAGAATTGTCAAGCTCTATGCCATCACACGTCAATAAGTCCACAAATAATTTGATTTCAGAGACTGCAAAGGCCCAAAGTATGCATTCCTAACATGTTATTCATAACATTAAACAAAGAGAAACAGCTGTAGAATAATGCTCCATATTTATGTATCAAAGCTTTAAGCAAAACTACCCTTATTTTAAGTGTTTCCTGCAAGTCTATCTTCAGGGATGCATTTGTGACGTAAAGGCTAATCATCCTTATTTTAAATTTGCTCTGTTTGATCCTCAGATATTTAAAAATATCCCCACTGTCCTTTTTTTTTTATTCTCAAAGTTATTAAAATTAACCAACACAGGCTGCAGCTAAAAGATCTGTAGCATCTGTCATGATTGTACTAGAACCTCACTAAACGGTGCCTAAGTTCATAGTCAGGCAGTTGAACTATTTCACCTACTTTTGTTTACTCAGGAACATCTTTTTAACAGCACAGGTATCAGGCTAGCAAACATCTTACACCTACCAATAGAAACAGCACAGTATCTTAATTTGGAGCTTTTTCATTACTGCTTTTAGGGACATGAAATTATATTTGCAGTTGGAAATGAGACAAAACAAAGTTGTACATCATCTCTGCATCCCACACAGCAACTCTAATTAAAGTGTCTGTGTATATTTCACTATCACTGTACAGCATCCAAATGACAATGGCTCAAAACATATCCTGCCTTCTATTACAAGGCTTGCCTGATATGCAAACCCCAGACATTTCACTACCCTCAAATTCAAAGTCCATTTTGTTTTCTATATGCCTTGCTATATTGATACACCCTAAACATTTGAGCAAAGATATTACATAAACACAGCTGAAGATACTTACACTACTCTAGACAACTAATAGTCCTTTGCATTTTAGAATTTACAATTCTTTCATGGAAGAAATGGACTAAAACAATTATTATATGCTTTTCTGAACATTCAAACTGCTAATGGAAATTATGCTTTCCATGGAAACAAAGATTACTAAGAGGGTGCTTAAAAATGGATGTGATACACAGTAATGGTTATTACTCTAATCCAGAAAGAAAATTTTAGGATTTTAAAATTATTTTCCTATATCTGTAGAGAAGTTGTTTAGTAAAACATTCTGTGCTACATCTTTTACTAAGGGGTAAAGAACATTTTTAAAAGAAAACTGCAGGTATTCTTATGTTAAAAAAAAATTATTGCAGCTCTTACTGTAGCTGGAATACTGAAATCTGAACACTGCTACAATTTCCTTACAGCTTATGAAATCAAAACTTGAATCTCAGAAAACAGGCTCTCCCTCTTTTCCTCCCCTAAAACTGCATTTCCTTTAAACAAGATCTTTTTCCCCTTCAACTTCTACCTGCAAAATAAGGAAATGCTCCAGGTTTGTCTCAAGTCACAAATGGAAATAATTAAAAGGAACTCCTTCAGGAGAGCAGTCCCTCTAAACCCAGAATGTCACTCTGTACCACACAGTGCTGCTCCAGCTCAGACATCTATCAACATCTATCACTCAAGCACGCGCCTCAACAACTCTGCTCCCTTTTCTGATTAGAGATCAGAGTTGCTTGAGTTGGCTTACAAGGTGTCATCTGTTTGAATGACAGATGTCTGTGTTGGAGTGCCACTCTCCCTGCTTTTGTTTGGCTTGTGAAAGGTTACACTGATCTGGCACAGTTTAGACTTTTTAAAAAGAAATAAAAATGCAAAAGGCAATGCCTCTTTGCACATGCTTTAGAGGAAATTTTTCATTTCTAACTGAAATCCCAAAAACATTAGGTCCCTGTGCAGTACCCTTGATAGCCTTTGTTTACTCAATGGAGAGGTTTTTCTGTGGGAATGTTTCAAGCTCTTTTCAGCCAATTTAATATTCACCATGTAAAATGATAATTTTTCAGTTTAATCCAGCCTTAGAAAAATCTGGTAGCATATGAGACACATAACCACCTAACTCAATAAATGTTAACAAGCTACTCCTGGAAAATGATTGCCCCTCTCTCTATATATTTATTTATTTATTTTACATCAGAGACCATAGATCAAAACATAAATTGTCTGCAACTTGCATAAAATAAGTTCCTGCTGACAAAAGTTTTCAGCACTTCTGCTATCATTCTGGTAACCAGTTGCAATAGGAGCAGAGGACTGTACGCCTACAGGCTCCAAGCTACTCTTTCGTACTTACAAGAAAATTGTGTGAACA